>JAMKCH010048478.1:0-18679 GCA_023653785.1 Ophioderma brevispina
ATTCCCTGAAAGAGGACATCTTGTGCTTTGCGTCTAAAAATAGCTCAATCGTAATCGTCTTGATGAGCACCTGATATCTGTTTGTTTCAATTGGTGGGGGGTATAACCATGGCTCGTACTTCCAGATAAACGTGCATTTATCCTCTGCATAAATACCGAGCAGATTTACTGTATGATCAACAGTGCTGTTATTTACTCGAGTCATGCAGCATGATGTACATCAACTGTCACTGATATTTAGGATAAGAAATTTTTGATGACATTTTTTATTCGTTTTCAATCAAATGTGGGCAACGTTTTTCAGTTGCCATAGCCCCATAGTATTTAGTTATAAATAGACAATAACTGCGCAACATTCAGTTCTATTTCGCCGATATGGCGGTAACCAATGTCCCTCCATTACAAATAGTCCAACAGTCAGAGTCCCGCAATAAGTTCACTGACCTGTGAGCTGGTATACAGCTCTGACGTGCACACGGCTGCACACACACCCATGGCTACGCAGTGTACATGGTAGTGGGTATAATCGGTCAAACAAAAATGGAATCATAAAACATGTTTGTTATGTGAATTGAACTATCCAAAGCTTTCTATTCAAACTAAAACTGCCAAGTCTCAACCAAATGAATATTTGCTGTCAGATGAGTTTAATATTGAAAAAAGCAATAGAACGGTTTCATTTTACAATCATACAACTTTCATTACCGGCCCAAACCTGAGGCAGGTTTTGTCATGTATATGTAGACCACTCCATTTTAGGAATGGGGGTAAGTGTCTAAACCTCTTCTGTAGTGAAGTAGCCCTGTTACGAAGTAGTATTGTTAAATAGTATTAAACAAACTTAAAGACATTTGTGAGGTTTTTTATGACTTTCGCTTAATTTCTTGCCTTGAAATGGTCAGCTGTATAGCATAGATATTTTACTAACTACTACGACTCCTTATCCCTGTACCAAGCACCTTGTACTTCTCCCTGCACGCTGAATGGGAAAGGTTCAGTCGAAAGCTGAACGCTAGAGCCTGTGAGGGTCATGGGTTCAGACAGAGGGTATTTTATTTTGGCTTGTACATTCAACTCTTACACAAGCAATAGGGTTGAATTATATATTAACAAAAACATAATATTCTCTGCATGAATGATGGATGAGCAAAAAAAAATCAACCGTGTAAGAGATGTTACACTGGCCCCATTCCAAAGTTTGACTTGGCGGGCAGGTTGGTCTGTGTGTACAGTGATGCTGTATCACGGTTAACTCCATAGACACTTCGCTGGCTCATTTTGCAACTACCTTTGCCCTTTCCCATATATTGCCGGTACAGTTGTATTTTTAAAGAATATTGTATTAAGTTTCCAGATAGATGGCAATGAAGTGTGCCCTTTCAAATGGTAGGTGAGCTATATTCATAAGTTCAACCTATTTGGGGAAATACCATGGTGACATGCAGCATCTCTATACACCACTGTGCCATGTTAGCGTGCTTGTGTGGGAGTGGCTCAACATGAAACCACAAGTTTTTTATGCAAACATCTTTCTCTCTTGTGAGCCCATGTAGTAATTTAGATGTTGATTAACTTTGGCGCAACGCATAGGTCTTTGGTTTGGCGGAAATAGGGCCATCATTTTTCAATCGATTTGTCACACTCAATGATGTTACACTCACTGAAAGAAAGACTCTGGGATTACTAATGCCTGTACGGCGAACTCGGTTTTACGCGATGCGTAAAATATGTCCCCGCCGATATCGCGATCACTAAGTAACAACTAAAACTGCACCATTCCACCCTTAATTTTGGCCATCACTCGCTCGCCAAAAAGAACTTGAAAAAAAAATGGTTACTCAAGAAAATGACTCAAGAAATCGTAAAATTCAATCATCAAAAATCCCTGAAAATTCACTAAATTTAGTACAAAATGATAATTCTCAATTTGGCAACACTATTTTGAAAAAATCATGTTTTGACCACAAGTTAAATTTGGGACCCATACAGGGTCTGAAAAGCGGCCGAAACATGCCCACAAAAAAAGACCACGTTGTAACAACCAGAACTAAAAAAATTGCCCAAAATCTAATCATGTTTGAGAACCCTCACCCTCGTCCTTCCACCAGGTTACATCATATACGCCTTACAGAACCAGAAAACTTGTACACAAGCCTTCGGGAAAAAATTCTAAATTATTCAATTACATATCTAAATTAGATATTTTTACACCCAAATCTAATCAGGTTGAGAACTCATCAACCTGCTTCTTTCCACCAAGTTACATCAGCGTACCTTAGCGGAACTCCAATAGGAATATTGGTAACAATGTTGACATTTTCCTGTGCAAATATTGACCTTTTTCCCTTGACCTTTTTTTCCCTAGCCCCCCCCCCCCAAAAAAAAAATAAAAAAGACCCACCCCCTGACAGACCGAGGGGAGAACCCTGGGGATGAATTACATGGTGAGTTGGGGTATCCCCTCCTACAATATACCAAGGTGTTGGCTTCTCTAGCTCATCCAGAAAAAAGATATGCCCAAATGTTCCATGGTTAACCATTTTTATCACGGACATACATACGGACGGACATACGAACGGCCAGACTGACGGACATACGGACGACCCATTTTATATTCCCCCTCCCGACTTCTTTCGGCGGGACAATTAAATATGCCAATAACATCATACATTTTCTTTTTTTAGGATTGTTTATGTATATTATGACGTTTACTTCTTTTTGATACGCTCTGCATATATTAACACACAATGTTTACTGCATCAAAACGAAAAATCGTCTAACTTGGTAATTGAGCATTTAAGGCACCTATCTCGTCTGCTGACTATTTTTTTAATACATGACACGCACACAAAAATAGACTTCAAAATCTCTAAGTCCGCCTTTTAGTATACTGAAATGGATACTTTTCAACCCATCTTCAAAAGTTGTTACTTGATTTTTGTCATTGTGGTAAACTGTTTAACCCTGCCATTCTACCTGAGAATAGCTTGCCTCCAGATCGACTTTACCGTCATCCCTCATAAACCATTCCTACTCCCCATGATAAAGACCCCGGCACGGGCGTTGGCTCGGCCCGCCTTTCGGCGGCCGGCCCAGCTCGCTGCTAGGATCGTAAGTACTTCGCGGTCACTGGATTGGGTAGTGCTAGCTATATGACTCGCGGTCTGTCCTGAAGCGGTAATATTATTAAAACATTGCCGTTCCAAATACACATGAACGAGGGCTCTGAACCAGAGCTACCTGAGAAATGATTATGTATTAATCTGCTTGGAAATATTAATCTGCTTCACAAATAAAAAATCCCATTGCAAATCCAGTCTGGTTTACATAAAATGGTTGCTTTATTTGTTCTCCAGTTTGACATACAATTTTAAGATGTTTAAAAGGAAAGAGTTCCATATGTACCCCTAAGGCCAAAATTAAAAAAGAATTTGTTACACGTAGAACTTTGAAGGGGGTACATATGGAACTCTTGCCGAAAAAGTTATGCTTTGCTCATTACTTACTCAATATGCGTGATTTGCTAACTCGCAGAGTTAAAGCCTTGTATCTGTTCTGATCGCCATGAACGAGGCAACATTCTAAGTTTAAAGTCATTATCAGTGATTTTCTTCAAATTGTAAACAAACTGCAACCCCCAAATTTACTCGTTGAGTTTGTTACCGTTTTATTGGAAATTATAGAAAAAGTGCACGAAATTCCGTTGAAATCTACATTTAACAAATCAAATTTTGGGGGCAATGAGCATAAATGCCGTGAAATCTCAGCTCAACTCATGCATGGCTAACTTAATATACATAATATTTATCGTTGGTGGATATTTACAGAAAGACTCCTTATGTTATAATTATTAGCAAATAATTTACACCAAATCCTATATACAAATATAAAATTTCTCTTCTTGAAAAAGGTGCTAGAATTTAAACACAATATTGTCCAGATTTTGTAAAAATGTTTAAATTCAAATCACACCTTACTCATGATCACGCTATTTGTCTATATGGCGTAACCAGTTTTTTTTTTCAGGGGCAGGGGGGGCGGCACATATTTCCAGCGGAAAGCATATATTAAAATGTTATTGTGTAGTATAGGCCTATGTTGTTTTCACTGTAAATTGGCGAGTGTGCAGAAATTCATTAATTTTTCAGGGAGGGAAGATTCCCCACAAGGGGGAGGGGGCAGGTCCCCCCTGCGCCCCAACCCCGGTTACGCCACTTCAGCTATCATGTCATAAGAAATGAAATGCTAGTGTACGTGTGTTGAAGCAAATCGGTAATTTCAATAATTTTTATATAAAACTCCTTCTGCGAGCCCTCTGTTTACAATTCGCTTTAAACCACGTTTCACACCAAACTGAAAGGCATTTTACTGCCAATATACCCAATATGGATAGAACAGCCATTTCCACTCACACACCCAACAACTCTTTAGTGTTACCATCGTCTAAATAATTATTACAGGGTGGGTAATAAAATTGGCTACCACAATTAGGTTGTGAATGAGGTATAATTAATAATTCACAACCTAGCATCACACCTCATCATGCCGTATCACCATATACCAAGTTAGAGTTGATCGGCCCTTGGACTGAAGTGCTATGGATTAATCACATTTTATGTAGGCCCTATGACTCATTTTAAAACACCCATCAGAAAAGTATAGAGCACCATCAGCCATCACCATACATGTACTCTATCACCTTTTCAAGTTTAAAGTTTATTACCCGCTCGCCCGGCCGTCCGTGTACATTAGCTGATCACCTAATCATCAATAGCAGGGTGGGGTGCCCGAGTTTGCATTATTTATAACCCTAAATCTCCAAATAGCCTGATTAGACGATGGTTGATATCTATTCTTAACCTATACACTGCAAAAACAATGCTTAGAAATTAAACACTTTTCTAAACAATATTATGCACCACGTTTCTAAACATTTTGAAATGTCTGTTTAATATCTAAACACCTTATATCTAAACATGTTTAAAATCTGTATACAAATTACAAATTTGACCCCTGTACAAACTTTGTTTTGGCCCCCTCTCCTTAAGGCACCACTTGCGGCACTTAAGAATCACGTTTCATGGGTTCATGTCAGTCTGTCAACATATTTAATCACTCAAACCTTTTGTACTTGAGATGTGTTACAAATATGTGCTAGCTCCCGGGTTATTAAGTTCTAGTCCGCCATCGTAATTCGGATATTTCTGTGAATCGCCACATTATCTGGAAACCTTTTCTCCTTTTTAGACCCTTTAGGTTACCAACATCCATATTTTTTCACCAATACAGCTGTATTAAAATGACAGTGATTTTCAGCGATTTTACATGATTTTCATTATTTTAGTTTATGGCAAGGCGAATTCTAATGTCATACGGAAACCTTTTCTCCTTTAAGACCCTAGGTTGCCAACACTGAAAACATTAATTTATCATTAAAAGGGTCTTATTTTACAAATTAAATTGTTTTTATCGTTCAAGAAAATAAAGCTAAAAATGTTTTCATAATGTTCAATTAACAATTATCAGCTTTTCAAATTAATTTTTATCATCACAGATACTTTCATTACTAACAAAATTTCACTTTTTAGAATTGCGTGATAAATTAATGAATGACGATTTTGTCGTTAATTTGTCATTTTTAGTACCTGACAATTACATGACAAACTAAATGACAAATAGGCCTAATGCATTCATAATTTGTCATTTTGATGGACACAACTAATTTTTAAACTATAAACTCCTAATTCGTCCTTTAATTTGTCATACACACCACTTTAATTTGTAATGCACTAGAAATGACAAATTAACGACAATTGCGTCATTCATAAATTTGTCATGCAATTTTAAAAAGTGAAATTTTAAAAGTTAATATCGGTGATGATAAAAATTTGAAAAGCTGATAATTGTTAAATTGAACATTATAAAAACATTTTTTACATATTGCATGACGAACTTTTATTTTGTCAAATAAGACCCTTTTCGTGACAAATTAATGTTTTCAGTGAAAGCGTCTAATTTTTTCCACAATTTTGCAGTTGCACTTACATTTCATAGTGATTTTCAGTGATTTTACATGCATTTTATTATGTTAGTTTAAGGCAAGACGAATTCCAACAGATTTTATATAATAAATCCGGGTTTGTGGGACTAAATTTAGGCGATTTTATGTTTAAGTTATAGCCATACGTAAGATAGTTCGTATGACAAGTTTTATGCCCAAACCCCGCTATTTTTCAATGTGGAAGACGGCCACCAAATTAGTGCCCAGTGTTAGTTCCCCTAAAAAATCATTATGATACATGAACTATTACTGTTTTTCAAATTGTTTATACATCGTTCAATATTAAGGATCCAATCTGATGGGCCATTTCTGTCCAACAAATTTACATTATTGCAATGTTCATTTTTTCTTTGCACCCTCCACTATATTCACAAATTGGACGAGTATGTGTGAGATTCACATAAACTTCAAAAACTGTTTAGCGATTATACACATTCTTCTTATCACTGTCGCTTTGTAAACATGTTTACTTGCTAATATCACGTGCCAATTTGTAATATTATAATAAGAACAAATCCAAACTTTGCTTAAAACTTTTGAAGTTTTACAAATCTAATATAGACTATAATCAAAGTTTACGATTGAAATTCGAATCTAATGGATTGTATTTTAAACCCGTCTTGGGTTAATTTCTGTTGAAATCTGGAGTTGAACAGAAAGTCATCCATATTTAGATTAAAATATCAATCTAATGGATATGAATTTAAATTTATTGTATTTGTTAATCCAATTTAATCCGACTGACCTTAATCTGAACTGGATTACATTCCAATCAATAAGCTTGATTTTAAAAAAATCCACATAGATTTGTCCAGGGTCAAAATCTATTACACAACAAAAATGTTGTTTGAACGTTTAAACAACGGAGGCTGTTCAAGTACCCTTTTAAAACCCTGTAACAGTTGTTTAAAGCAATAATAGCACATGTCATGAAGAGCGCCCCCAACTTTCCAAATGTAAGATTTCTCCACAGTTGTCTTGGTAATTGTCTAATCAACTTTATATACATGCAAAGGTAATGCTCAAAAGTACATATTTTTCGCAAAAGAAGCGATTTTGTAATTAGAATCGGGATCCCCGATTGTAATTTAACGGCGGAGCTGAAAACGTTTCAATTCTGTCCGTCCATTGTGAAATAGTGCCAACTCACGAAATTAATAACTTGACTTTTTGAACCAAGGAACCTAAAAAAAATTGCCCAAAATCTAATCATTGAGAACTCCTCAGCCCGCGCGTCCCTTCCACCAGTTACATCATTATACGGCTGCGTCAGACCTCCAGAAAACTTGTGTAACACAAGCCTTGCGGGAAAAATGCATACATTATGCAATTAGATATCTAAGTTAGCATCTTTTACAGACACCCAAACTCTAGATCAGGTTTATAACTCATCAACCTGCTTCTTTCCACCAAGTGGTACATCACATCGTTAGCCCTTACCGGGACTCCAGATGAAATTGTAGGCACAACGTTTGACATTTTCTGTGCATCTATTGAAAAACCTTTTTTTCCCCTGACACTTTTTTTTTTCCTTGTTTTTTTTCCCCTACCCCCTGACAGACCTAGGGAAGGACCCTGGGGGAATGAAATTACATGGTTAGTTGGGGTACTCCCCTCCTCCATAGTACGGCAAGGGTTTTGGGCTTACTCTAGCTCATGCCAGAGGCAGAAAAAAAGATATCCCAAATGTTCCACAGGTGTAAGCATTTGTTATGGGTTATCACGGACTACATACGGGCGGCACATACTGACGGACATACGGACGGACAACGGACTGACCCCATTTTATAGTCCCCTCCGAACTTCGTTCGGCGGGACAATTAATATGCCAAATACATCATACATTTTCTTTTTTTTTTAGGATTGTTTATGTATATTATGACTGTTTACCTACCTTACTTCTTTTTGATACGCTCTGCATATATTACCAATGTTTATGAATCAAAACGAAAATCGTCTTAAACTTTGGAATTGAGCATTAGATGCGACTATCTATAGTTCTAGCTGACTATTTTTTAATCCATGTCACGCACACAAAAAAGAGACTTCAAAATCTCTAAGTCCGCCTTTAATACCTGTAAATGAATCACTTTTCACCCTCGTCAAAGTTGTTACTCTGCCTTTTTGTCATTGGTAAAACTGTGGAACCGCTCATTCTAACCTGAAATAGCTCTGCTCCAGAGTCGACTTTTACCGTCATACCCCAACCATTTCCTACCCCCATGATAAAGGCCCCGGCACGGCGTTGGCCGGCCCCTTCGGCGGCCTGCCAACTCGCTGCTTAGGATCGTAAAAAGTACTTCGCGGCACTGGACTGGGTCGTGGCTAGCGATATGACTCGCGGTCTGTCCTGCTGAAGCGTATATATTATTAAAACCTTGCCGTTCCAAAACACATGAACGAGGGCTCTGAACCAGAGCTACCTGGAAATGATTCTGTATTAATCTGCTTTTAAATATTAATCTGCTCACAATAAAAAATCCCATTGCAAATCCGTCCTGGTACATAAATGGTTCTTATTTGTTCTCAGTTTGACATACAATTTACGATGTTTAAATTAAAAGGAAAGAGTTCCCCTATGTACCCCTAAGGCCCAACTAAAAAACAATTTGTTACACGTAGAACTTTGAAGGGGGTACATATGGAACTCTTGAAAAAAGTTATGTGGCTTTGCTCATATAACTTACTTACTCAATATGCGTGATTTGCTAACTCGCAGAGTTAAAGCCTTGTAAAATCTGTTCTGATCGCCATGAACGAGGCAACATTCTAAGTTTAAAGTCATTATCAGTGATTTCTTCCAATCGTAACAAACTTGCAACCCCCAAATTTTACATTTATACTCGTTGAGTTTTTTACCTGTTTTAATTGGAAATTGTAGAAAAGTGCACGAAATTCCGTTGAAACTACTTTAAACAAATCAAATTTTGGGGGCAATGAGCATAAATGGCCGTGAAATCTCAGCTCAACTCATCATTGCTAACTTAATATACATATATTTAATCGTTGGTGGATATTTCCGAAGACTCCTTATGTTATCATTAAATTAAGCAATACTTATCACCAAATCAATCTACAAATATCAAATTGTCCTTCTTGAAAAGGTGCTAGAATTTAAACACAATATTGTCCAGATTTTGTAAAAATGTTTACATTCAAATCACACCTTAACTCATGATCACGCTATTTGTCTATATGCGCACCTTTCCAGTGGCATAACCATTTTTTTTTTCAGGGGCAAGGGGGGCACATATTTCCAGGAAAAGCATATATTAAAATTTATTGTGTAGTATAGGCCTATATGTTGTTTTCACACTGTAAATTGGCGAGTGTGAGAAATTCTTAATTTTTCAGGAGTGAAGATTCCCCACAAGGGGAGGGGGCAGGTTCCCACCTGCGCCCCAACCCCGGTTACGCCACTTCAGCCTATCATGTCAGAAGAAATGAAATGCAGGTACGTGTGTTGAAGCAAATCGGTAATTTCAATAATTTTTATAAACACTTCCTTCTGCGAGCCCCTCTTTTTACAATTCGCTTTAAAAAACCAGCGTTCACCCAAACTGAAAAGGCCTTACTGCCAATATACCCAATATGGATAGAACAGCCATTTCCCTCACACACCACACACCCAACAACTTTTATGTTACCATCGTCTAAATTCATTATTACAGGGTGGGGTAATA
The DNA here is from genome assembly GCA_023653785.1 of Ophioderma brevispina. Classification (NCBI taxonomy): domain Eukaryota; kingdom Metazoa; phylum Echinodermata; class Ophiuroidea; order Amphilepidida; family Ophiodermatidae; genus Ophioderma; species Ophioderma brevispina. Next base: position 9,745 of record JAMKCH010048478.1, read on the forward strand.
AAATTTTCTACCACAATGTAGGTTGGGATGAGGTTAATAATATTTCACACCTAGGCATCACACACCTCATCATGGCCGTATCACCATATACCAAGTTAGAGTTGATCGGCCCTTGGACTGAAGTGCTATGGAAATAAAATCACATTTTATGTAGGCCCTATGACTCATTTTAAAAAACACCCATCAGGCAAAAGTTAAATTACTAGAACCCACCATCGCCATCACCATACATGTACTTATACACTTTTCAAGTTCAACAGTTTATTCCCGCTTCGTCGCTTATTAACCCCCCGCTCGCCCGGGCCGTCCGTGTACAATTGCTATTCACCTAATCATCAATAGCCTGGTGGGGTGCCTAGTTTGCATTATTTTATAACCCTAAATCTTCCCAAATAGCCTGATTAGACGATGGTTGATATCTATTCTTAACCTATACACTGACTGCAAAACAATCTAGAAATTAAACACTTTGCTAAACACTATTATGCAACCCCGTTTTCTAACATTTGAATGTTCTGTTTAATATCGAACACCTTAAATATCTAAACAGTTTAAAATCTGTAATGTTTAGGGTGCAAAAAAAATCTTTGACATTAGGTGTTTATACCCATTTGATGCCAAAGCGCTTAGAATTAAACATGTCAAATATCTAAACACTAATTTGCCCCACATTTCTAAACACGTTTTTGCAGTGTAACCTGGTACCTTTGTCAGTTCTAGTCCCGCCATCGTATTCGTAATCTTTTCTGTAAATCGCCACATTATCTGAAACCTTTTCTCCTTTTTAGACCTTTAAGTTTACAACAAAGCATCCATATTTTTTCACCAATACCTGCTGTAATAAATGACAGGTGATTTTCATCATAACATCAAGCGATTTTTAACATGATTTTCATGATTATTTTAGTTTATGGCAGGCTAATTCTAATTCATTACGGAACCTTTTCTCCTTTAAACCCTAGGCCAACCCTGAAACATTCATTTATCAATTAAAGGGTCTTATTTTTTACAAATTAATTTTTTTTATCGTTTCAGAAAATAAAGCTAAAAATGTTTTCATAATGTTCCATAACACTTATCAGCTTTTCCAAATTAATTTTTTTCATCACAGAATCTTTTCATACTAAGCAAATTTCACTTTTTAGAATGGGCTGATAATTAATGAATGACGATTTTGTCGTTAATTTGTCATTTTTAGTAACCCCTGACAAATTACTGACAAACTAACTGACCATAGGCCAATGCATTCATAATTTTTGTCATTTTGATGGACCAACCTAATTTTATAAACATAAACTCCTAATTCGTCCTTTATGGTCATACACCAAGACCACTTTAACTTTATATACTAGCAATGACAAATTAACGACAATTGCGTCATTCATAAATTGGTCAGCAATTTTTAAAAAGTGAAATTTTAAAGTTAATATCGTTGATGATAAAAATTTGAAAGCTGATAATTGTTTAAATTAACATTATAAAAACATTTTTTACCTATTGCATGACGAACTTTATTTTGTCAAATAAGACCCACCCCTTTCGTGACAAATTAATGTTTGCAGTGAAAGCGTCTAATTTTTTCCACAATTTTGCAGTTGCACTTACATTTCATAGTGATTCTCAGTGATTTTCAATACATGCATTTTTATTATGTTAGTTTTTAAGGCAGACGAATTGACACAACAGATTTTATATATAATATTTTTTTTATTTTTTTTATTTTTTGCTTTTTTTATGTTTTAAGTTATAGCCATACGTAAGATAGTTCGTATGAAAAGTTTTATGGCCCAAACCCCGCTATTTTCAATGTGGAAGACGGCCACCAAATGTTAGGTCCCTAAAACATCATTATGATACATGAACTATTATGTTTTTACTCAAATTGTTTATACATCGTTCAATATAAGGATCCAATCTGATGGGCCATTTCTGTCCCAAACCATGTACATTATTGGCAAGTTTCATTTTTTCTTCTTTTTTCTTTGCACCCTCCACTATATTCACAAATTGACGAGTATGTGTGAGATTTACATAAAACTTCAAAAACGTGAGCGATTATACACATCTTCTTAGCACTGTCGCTTGGTAACATGTTGACTTGCTAATATTACGTGTCAATTTGTAATATTATAATAATAACAAATGCCAAACTTTGCTTAAAACTTTTGCAAGTTTACAAATCCTAATATGACTATAATCAAAGTTTACGATTGAAATTCGAATCTAATGGATTGTATTTTAAATCCGACGTGGGGTTAATTTCTGTTGAAATCTGGAGTTTGAACATAACGTCATCCTATTTAGATTAAAATAGCATCGATGGATAGAAGTGACATTTATTTATTTGTTAATCTCCCATTTAATCCTACTGACCTTAATTCTAACTGGATTACATTCCAATCAATAAGCTTGATTTTAAAAAATCCACATAGATTTGTCCAGGGTCAAAATCTATACACCACAAAAATGTGTGTTTTGAACGTGTAAACACGGAGGCTGTTCAGTCCCTTTTTAAAAACCCTGTACCAGTACTGTTTAATCTAATAGCACATGTCAGAGACGCCCCAACTTTCTCAATGTAAGTTTCTCCACAGTTTGTCGTTGTAATTGTCTAATCACTTTATATACCTGCAAAGGTAATGCTCAAAGTACATATTTTTTCGCAAAAGAAGTCGATTTTGTATTATAATCGGGGATCCCGATTGTAATTTAAAAAAAACGGCGGAGCTGAAAAATGTTTCAATTCTGTCCGTCCCTTGTGAAATAGTGCCAACTCAACGAAATGGATAACTTGACTTTCTTGAAACCAACGAAACTTCTTATTGATGAGCTAGACACTTAATGGCGCTATTTCAAGCTATATTTCATATTGGAAAGGAACTTTTTTCCAGCAGCCGCTGAATCGAGATACGCTATCAAGCTATTTTTGGATTTCTCTACCTTGGCGAGATGCACTTGATATATGGGTCTATCCTGTTCTACAAGCCCTCAGTGGAATCTACTTTGGTTTATTTATCATAGCAGCATTCTTTACTCTTGGGATGGACCATTGGAGCTTGCCATTCACTCCACAGTGATTCACAGGTATAAGGCGATAGTTTCGAGCCATGCAATTACACTACAAACTGTGTCAAAAACAGGGGGGGTAGGACTGCCAACCAAACAGCAACAGCAAAATTCAAAACGGCAATCAACTTCGGGTGCAAGTCTGTTTTCAAAGACTTACGGTAGGAGGACGCTCTTAAGCATAGCGAACGGTCATCACACAGACCTTGACCTAAAGACTTAGCCTGGTCCGAATATTTAAACCTAAATGACCGTTATTGGAATTACACTATTTTGGCGCGGGGTTAATCCACTAACCCCGACGGATTGTGAAGAAGTCATAATGTTTTTTCCCTTAATTTATCATGAATTACGAGATCTTTTGAAACAAAGGTTTAAGAGATGATTTTTTAATGTCACTAGAACCGAGGACTTCAGGGTAAATCACTGCATTCCACAAATTACCGTTTGGAAATCCCATGCCCCAATCGAGCATATCGTGTTCTACCCCCCCCCCCCCGCAAAATCTTTTTTGGAAAATTGGTGGCGCGTCTTAAACATGGTGCTGTTATTGCTTTTAACAGTACTTTACAACAACCAGTTTAAAGAATTTTTTAAACGGCGTTTTTACAAACGAAGAGAGCTTTTACAATTTTTAAGATTTAGTTTCTTTTCTCCTTCTTCCTTGTTGAGATCCCGATAGATTTGCTGCTTCTTTGCGTCCACTATTTGCGCCCTTTTGCCAATCTTGTTGATCATTCGCTTTGGAATTATCCACTTTGGCATTGTCCACTTTGGCACTGTCCACTTTGGCACTGTTTGGCTTAGCACGTCCGTATTATTGGCCTTTTCTCGGACAGTTAGTCCAGCCAATTGGTTCCATTCCAGATGCGTATGTCCACCGATATATTGACTAATAGAGGGAAAAAGTCACGTTCGGTTTGGAATAGTTGAGATTGCTTAGTCATCCTGTTTATAGCCTTTCGAAGTATGTCTAAGAAGACGACCCTAAAAGACGAAAGGAAATATTGGTATTGGAAAGATATTTATACAGAGTGTATCAAAATTGTGCATGAAAAAAATAAAATTTGACCCTGGACCGTTGTACTCACTGTGAACGCATTGATGTTTCATGATCTGCTATTGCGACTTTCTCTGTGCTGAAAAAATGACCGTAATTTGGTGAAGAACTGAGGATATATGTAACGTTTTCACTAGCTGATCCAGAAAGATTTGTCACCACATCAGACAAAATAATGAACTGAAAAACACCAGTCTTAAACTTGTAATCCCATTGGAATGGGGATCAAATGGGTTCAGCCGAGAACATCTCATATCATATCCAGGCCCGTCGCCATGGGGGGGTGTGGGGGTGGAACACCCCCCCAGCGATCTTCAAAAAGAAAGAGAGTAAAAGGGAAGAGAGAGAGAGAAGGAAAAGTGAGTGAGTGAGTGAGTGGAGGAGCATTAAAATTTAACGACAACACTCAACAATTGTGTTTTATCGTGTCATTACGTTTTATCATTAGATTACGTTTAAAAACATCAAACTTTTCAATACATCACACTAATCCAATCACAACCTTTTTTTACAAAGTACAAATATTTAAAATCCGCCTCCTCAGGAAATTTATAACATGAAGAGCCTAATCTCTTGAAATACTGTTTTCAAATCTGTGACACTATAATCTTTTCTACGATAAGCGCATAATCAACGCACCAAGTATACATGTTTCACACAAAGAGCACAATCACAAGGAATCAACACGTAGGAACTGGCTCACCTCTAAGCAATGACTATGGGTCATATAATAATGACGCAATTTACAATCGTGCTACTACCATCTCGTCCCTACGTCCAATCAAACCTGAACACCAAGCAGCTCCAACAGTTGGTTGAAAAGCATGCATTTTATTTTATTAGTAAATGAATCCCACAGCATTTGCCACCTTTTCTGATATAGCTATTAACTAAAGCCATAAAACTGTAAAGGAATCTCAATGTTTGTTATATATTCAATTAGAGCTTCGTTTCGCCAAACTGCAACCTTTTCATGCCGTTGACTACCATGTACTCGGAATCCAAGCCTAAAACACGATTTATCATTGAGACAAATTGAAGAATACTTCCAACAACACAGCATATAGGATGACGGACATTCTGGGCTGGCTTAATAAACAAAGCCGTAAAAAAAACTAGAGTAGTGTGATCATACAAAGTATAGTGGAATGGTAAGCTCTCTTGTGTGAATTGGTTCATGGGGGGACTAATTCTCAAGTAGGAAAAGAACGGAATGAAGGCCTGAACATAATAAAAGTGGGTGGTGGTACCAAAATCCATAGGTGGTCGTCTCTGGTGGCAAAAATAGGAAGCATGTCTCATCGATAACCTGACTATTCTAAGAGTACTACGAGGTGATACACGCCGACTTAAAACAGCTACCGCAGCCTTTTCCAAAACTCTTAGACCCATCTGTATAATAGCTCGATGTTTGATGATATTTATTGTCTAAGATCATCAATTTAGCTTGAAAACAAGATCATCAGTTAGACCCTTCCTTATTTGACATAAAGTTAGGTCAATATCAAGTTCAACATTTGTCCCAGGAGGACTAATAGGAAAATCAAGGAAGCCATGTTTCAGCATTAGGACATCCTGTGAAAATCCCTCCTTTTATACGATTCCAAAGATGAATGCTTAGGTTGACTAGTATAGAAGTTGTAAAATTTATGCGAAAAGGGTGCTCTCATGTGTTTGGATTCAGCATTACTTTAATTTTAAAGCATATTGAGAGCTAATTTTTCCCCTCTTAGATGCAATGGAGTTTCATGAGCTTCGACATAGAAGCTTTGCATAGGAGAGTTACGAAAAGCACCCAAGCGTAGTCGAAGACCTTGATTCTGAATAGCTTCAAGCTTTTTCATATGATTACGAGGCATAACTATAACATGCAACCATAATCCAATTTTGATCTCACAAGGATCTATAAGGCGAAGCAAAACTGAGGGATCTGCACCCCAGTCCATCTTAGAAACAACTTTTAAAAGATTCAGAGACTTTTTGACCTCTCTTCCGCAAATAGTCCATAGACTTTTGAATTCCAATTTACTGTCAAATATTACGCCCAAGAATTTAGTCTGTGAACGACTGGAATCGGGAGACATTCAATTTTAATTCTGGATCAAGGTGACGGCGTCTTTTGTTTGCAAAAATGCATCCAAACATTCTAGGTTTTTAAGAAACGGAAACCATTTTCATCAGCCCCCTGTTGAATCTTATTCAGGCCAACTTTGCAATTTGTCTTTCTATAGAAACCATATTTGAAGAAGAGAAAGAGAAAAGAAGAGGACAGAGAAAGAAAAATGAGAGAAAGGGAATAAGAATGAACAAAAGGAAATGCATCAGAACGCATGAGTTTGAACTCCAGACTTACATAAAATCCAAATATCCAACTATTTTTGCTTCCCCTCCAGCCAATTAGTTTTGTTCCAGGCTACCCACGGTAGATCATGAATTGTTCCTGTGCCAACAGTAATTGTGATCAAAATGTGTACAATAAATTTGAGAAAACACGAGGGGAGCCATGGGCCATTCCCTCTAGTGGTCCCTCCCAGCATAAGGGGATTTTCAGTCGGGGAGTGCTGAAGTGGGCAGAAACAATTGGTATGATCGTTCCCTAGCTCCAGCACCATAACTTATAGGTCTACTGGCTGTCATTTGAAATTAATTACTAGACTTAACCCTTCAAAAAGCCCTTTCTTAATCGCTAAATCAAAAGGTGCCGGGCTCCGCCCCCTGAACTCCGGCAGGGGCTCTGCTGCATCCGTACCGTTAAGACATTGGCGCTAGCAATACTGTGTATAGTTCCCCTTCGGCGGTACAAGCTCATGCCCGTATCAGTGAGCAAAGTTAGAAACCACTCTTTTCTTTGAATTGGGTACCATTTACCCCTCAAAAAGTGGTAATCTTGAAGGTTCGAATAGCTGAAATCCAAGAGCTTCCGGGGCTTCGCCCCATGGCCCCCAGAAGGGCTCTGCTCCTGCACCACACCATTAAAACATTGGCCTCGCTTATATGCATTCCTTTGGCAGTAACAAGCTTATACATGTATACTCCCTTCCCGTGAGCAAATTTAGAAACCAGTCTTTACTGGGTCTTTTTACTTAATTACCCCCAAACAGTGGTCAGTTGAAGGTTCTGAAATAGCTTAAATCCAGAAGCTTCTGGCCCTAAAGTGGGCCACTGTACCCCACCCATTCACGGCTTTCCGGTTTTCGTCAAGGCCTTGCGGTGTGCAGTAAAAAGATCAAGAAAAAATGGTCTGTAAGAGCATCTACTTAGGACAATTTTAAACGGCCCTTAAGTGGCCCCGAACCGTGCGCCGTTCGTTGTAGGCTATTGTTTAATTCGGCTCACTAGGCTTCCGAGGACCTCTACTGCAGCAATACATTTCTTTTCACTTTACACCCCCCTGACAAAATGTCTACCGACGGCCGTGTTCATATCTATCTCATTTTCTCACCAATTCCTCTCATTTTTCGGGTCTATACTGACACACTTGTGTTAACACCACACACTGTGTGCTGTTCACCACACCATGTCACACTGTGTGTGCCACTGCGTAAGTAGCCTCGTTGGATAAAACACTGGTCAGGTGTCAAATTTTGTGTTTTTGCATGCGCATTTTTTTTTATTCACTTGTATAGAGAGGGTCGCTATGAGATATGTGACATGCATACTGTCGGGCAGTTGCTTTGTTCGTTACCCGACGTTGATGTCACAGGTCACATCACCTCGATAAAGCGTAATTCAGGCCAATGAAATTATTTTAATGTTATCTTAATTGCCTCTTGTATAGCTAACATCAAAAGCGCAATGGTAGGGAAAGCAGTGTATGGGGTGAAATAAAAACTGCCCACCTCAAATTTCAAAATGAAATATTTTGTCCGAGGGCCCTTAATTCTTTTGCAAGATGTGTTGAAGGCCAAGTGGAAATTCAAAGGTCCGCAACAACAATTAATAGTCTAATTGCACAACAATTCCCCATTTTGTTATAAGGTGTGTGCTGGTTAGAAATTTGGCTGCCTTTTTGAACTTTGAAGTTTGAATACCTTACTATTTTTGAATATTAGGATATTTTTAGACTGTCTGCTTATGCTTTTTAAAATATGTTTTAGTGTGGCGTCATCGGAGTGATTAATAGGCCCTAATTCGTTGCTTTGTTCAGATTTTTACATCCTAATTGTTTTCTTTGTGGTCCTAGCTTCTTGTTCTTTTTTCAGGGTTAAACTGGAGACAACAAAAAACCCTGTTAATGCTAACTTTGAGAAATAGGGAACAATAGGAGTCGCGAGGAACCTGTGTCCGAAAATCCATACCCCCACCCCGAGGTAATACTGATATTGTTCCCATTAGTTTTTTTTGCCTTACCTTGCCGTATTTTTCTTCGCACTTGCATGGGTGGTGAGGACAACTTGTAAAATCCCGGAGTCACCCACGGCCTTGTTTTTGGAGCAAAACCCGAACTGACGTAATGCGACCCAAACTATCGTCGTCTCTCCTCCCCATCCCCAGTAACACATTAGGAAAAAACCGTTGACCGTTGTATTTGGGTACTGTGAATCCTGTCACACACAAGAACACCATACAATAACCTGTATTGAGAGAAAAAGGAACACATTACTTTAAAGAGACCTCCTGGCACATGAAAAAAGGGCGCCCTCTAGATATTTCAAAATTGGACATTTGCATGGTATAAAGCTTTTATATATATTAGCCCTCGACTTGAAATTATTAAGCCCAAATCAGCGTTCTTAGGGGTAAACAGAACGATTATATAATTGAAGCGGCCCACTGGCACTTTTCACAAATTGAAATTTCTTAACTTTG
>JAMKCH010048479.1:0-16883 GCA_023653785.1 Ophioderma brevispina
ACTGTTAGCTCGTCTATACCTAACCGATGTGGAATGATCTTTGCTTAAATTAAAGATATAAACCCAGCTTTAGTGGTACCAAATATGGTACCACATATATAATACTTAAAAATTCAAAATGGCGGACACATCAGGTCATTTTTTTTTACTCACCCTGTACTTAGACCTTATACTCTACGTTTTCGTGGCCTATATTTTTTAAAAATGTCCGTTCATACTACACTTTTGCAATGCATGTGTATTACTCTGCACTGCCTATATATCGACCACTTTCTGCAACTTGATGCAACCCACTGTAATACAAGTTAAAACTTGTTGCAGTACTGCATTCAGTATGCTGCTAGACGCTACCAGGCAATGCACTGTACTGCAGTGCAGTGGAAGTATGAACGGATTGTAACACAGTAAAAAAATCACAACATATACGGTTGTTGAGCAAAAGAGTAGCCATTTGCGTCGTTGTTTCTAAGATGGCGGTAGTTTCCGCTTTCAAGGTTGGTTGATCTGCTCCTTCTGGCTTTATCGGTTGTGTAATGCTATTTAAATAAGAAGATGCGGGAATAGTACTAAAATGTGGTGAAAATTAATATACAAAATGTCCATTGAATACTTTCCGAGCCACGTATCGGTAGTTTTTATTAAGGTTGCAAATACAACCGCCCTCAATTCAGTGGCTGTTGAGTTGTTTTTGCATTCAGTTGTAACTGGAACGAGCCATTATTCAAGTTATATTGGTCAATGGGCTCATTGTACCTTTACACGTTAAATGTATATGTCGTGTGCATTCCCGTTGGTGTATGGGGAGGCTCATGTGAACCCCTCTGAAAACGGGGTGCTTTGCCACTTAGAATTGTAACAAAAAATCCTTATATTGATGGGGTAACATCACACACCACAAGTAAAAAAATAAAATAGTTGTACGTCCAAATGGCGGTCCATCAACCGTATTTGTATTTTGCACAAAATTTCCAGGCGAAAAATGGAAAACTCCCAAAGGACTTTTCCATAAATAATTTGAGAACAATAATACATTTACATTTCTGAATAAAGTTTAAATACTTACTTCGTAGATTAAGGGGCTAACAAAGTGTTGAATAGCGGCCACTAAAATTCTTATTAAAATTACATAAAAAAGCCAGTCAGTTGAATTTTTCCACAACAATATGCCCCACGGATTAAGTATGCCAATTAAATAAATTTTGGACAAAAGAATTAATCTTTGAAACATGCGCGCTAAATGTTGGGTCCACGTGGGACCCTACACTTACAGACAAAAAAGACTAGAAAACCATTCGTCGATCTCCTACCGGACCTGCCGGACGTCATAGCGGCTGGAAACCGACCGACCGTGGACAAGTACGTACACAATCCTGGGACATGGGCCGTATCTCGCTATCCGTTTGGGGGGGTCTGGCCATTTTTTTTGTGCATCCACAGGTTCTTGGTCGTTGACGGACATCACCTTATTGATGAACGTCCATCCACTAGATAAAAATACATGAAACGCATTTCAATGGATATCAACGGATGCCAAAAATCGACATTCGTTTTACCACGCGTTTGCCTTATGCCGGAGACGTGTGCAGCGCATCAAGACCATTACATTGGATAAATTCAATACAAACAAAAGAAAAATAGCTTCAGAAAGTTTGGTAGTTCCGATAGTCTGGGAAGATACCGCTATTAAAATCCGATGCGATAATACTTTTTCGAGGTATCTGCGTGGAGTGAATGAATTTTGTGGACAATTGCCAGCATACATTTTCGTGAGATTCATAATGTGGAAAAAAGGGATCTTTTAATTTTGTATGTCCCAATCCCTGATAAGCTTTATGACTTGACTTTGTATGTTCCAAATCCTTCGTAAAGAACACAAGTGGCTAAACTTGATGTTGAGATGGTCAATAAGGTAGATCATACGTTCCCTGACAAAAAGTCAGATTTGCATTCACCTACAGCGTCCATTATGTAGTTAAGTCCGTCGACTCGTTTTCGTGAAGAGGTAGAAAGAAAATTTTAATATTCACGATTTTGTGGTTTCGCGTACTAAAATTGTTCTTACCCTAAAATAACGGAATGTCCGTGTAATATAGACCTGTTATTTTTAACCTAGATCATATTAGCGATGCCAACCTATAGGAAATGGGCCTGAAATTAGGCCTATATATTCGTCCTATTCGTCCCTATTTTTGTACACAAGCGGACGGCTAGCAAAACAGTTGACTTGGATCTGAGAAGCTATTATGGGTCCTTTCAACGGAAAGTAAATGATGTCAAAGAGTACTTTTGTTTAATAGTTTAACTGGCCAAGACACACAAGTACAAGTCTAACGCCGTATGTACACTTATGTAAAGCGACGTCCTACTGTGGATACTGCACTTTACAGAAATCAGGATTGGACTCATACATGTAGTGTAAATGCTTCAGAGTATAATAAGCTACCTGTAACAATCGGGATATTTCTGAATTTTCATGACAGACGCACCTACAGATTATTTTTAGCTCTGAAATATGATAATCTTGTCCTCACGACAAGGCGCAATGGGAAAGATCCCCACAGAGAGCCTCTGCCAATTTTGTCCAACTTTTATAATCTCAATGGCCTCTATTGGCAATTATATTGGATAAATATTTATTGACTCTATATTGGATTCCATTCCTACTTTTGGCACAACTGAGTGATTGAAGCAGATATTGAATAGCTGCCCTATGAGGTAATTCAACTGATTGTGGGTCTAGGTCCAAGCATGCCTTGCATACTGCCCACTGTACATGGCCAACTTTTTTTAGCGTCCTGGCATTTGGTGCCATCTGGGACCTTCCCCAGCTGAATGTAGCATCTAAGCATGAGCAATACACGTCTATCAAGCGCCGCTTCGCGTGCACAATTACAAACGGGGCCAATGAACGTATCTGCATGTTTACAAGATCTCCGTTGAAACCTTAGCAGACCGGAGGAAGATCGTCTGGCCTCCGCTTCCGAAATCTTGCCAGGGTCACCTCGTCATTTTCCACTTGAAAACCTGCTGCAACCGCGTAACTCGCCCTACATACCAGGAAATCACAGAGTAAGCTTATATCCCTATCTCAACAACACGGAACTTATAAATATTCGTTTCACCCTAAATAACAAATGGAACGCATTACCGCTGTCAATCCAGAACCAAAGACATCAAAAGCAACTTTAAGATCATCCTAGACAAGCAGCTTCGCTTCACAACGCACGCACACCAAACAACCCGCACGCCCCCAAACCAAACACTCGCACACAACACAAACAAACCGCACGCACACAAACACAAAAACGCACGCACACACACACACACTCACAACACACCTACACACAAAACACACATCCTTTACAAGAGCTAACATTGTGGGATTTCACTGAAAATCTCTTCAAAAGACACTTTTACTTTTAGACATTTTTTTCAGAAAAAAATTTTTCAAAACTATAATAATGAAGATTTCAAACCTTACATAAAATTAAAAAGTTTTGAGATTTTTCTCTTTAAAAAGACACTTTTAGAACATTTTTAAAGCTTTTTTTCAATTTTTTTTCAGTTTTTTTTTTTTTTTTTTTTTTTTTTTTCATTTTTTAGAGTTTTTTTCCTCACTTTTCTTAGCCAAAAGGATTGCGCCGCCGGCCTATATAGTTACTAAAAACTAGAAAAATCCTCATTTCTACTCTTTTTGCGGAATACCCTCAATACTAGATACAGTTTATTCCGGTATAGACCATTCGTGACATAGTAACTCTAGTAAAAATACTCCCACAATGAAGACAAAATACACCCACAATGTAAATATTCCACAATGTCTCTTTAACCAGAAAACTACCCACAATGTATCGCTATCGCATAAGTACCACCACCCACACCACACACACACCCACCCACACACACTCAAACACATATCACCGATCATCCGTTTTTTTTATCTACCAAGCCCGAAAACACAAATTGGCAATTGGGCTCACAATCGCAAACGTTTCAATCGGTTGTTCCTACTTGACTACCCTATTGTTTAAAACGATAATTAGGTTTTGGTTTATTTTCTCACGAAATTCAAGAAAATGCTTAAACATCATGTTGGAAGTCATCGGAAGCGCACGCGTACTTTCTGAAAGTATGACAAACACCGTCTTTCTGGAAATTATGACAAACCAAATTTTCCTCTGAAGCTGATTTTAAAGCATAAGAAATTCCCTCCAATCAAGAGAAAACTTGACGAAAAATCCTAATTCTCTTTTAAGTATGTGTATCCTATCTTTTAAGTATAAAACTGTAGCGTCAGCGATTGAATAGAAAATAGTGAATTGCTGCTGCCCTATCTAAGAGATTAATTCAACTGGTTATCGTCCCAGGGCCTTGGGGCCACAATCTCTCACATGCGGTCAGAATAATATTGGTAGACGTTTCATATAGAAGTGCCAAGTAAGCAATGAGGTACAATGATATTACCTGATTTTCCGGTAGACTTTTACAACCATTTTAGAGCCCACAAGTGGTATTACTTAGGCAATGATATGATCATGAATCATGAATGTTTGGTTGTGGTCCTTAAACTTCTTGACACTTTTTATTTTATCCCAAGTACTGAACAATATGGTTTAGTACATCAGTATATGCCATTACATTGCATTGCATTATGGGAGTGGTTCAAAACACCCTTGATTCGTCCACTTCTTACCACAAAATCGTCCATCCCGAGGGAGTATATCTAACAAGGAAAATGTTGAAAATGGGACTATCACTAGTACTCTCTGGAATAAAAAGTCACCAGACCAATGTACTCAAACCTAACCTGAACACTTCATAGATCTTCACATGTAAATTGTAGTTTAACCGACTCCATTGCCATTACTTAGACACGCTGTCCTTCGGTTCATCGCCTTTTCCCCCTGCATTCCCATAAAGTGTTTCTTGTTGGTTTACAAACCGTAACGCTGAGACGTCCTTCAATCACTACACAACGCCATTAATTGCCAATCGTTTATGCGCTTTTAATAATCTAGTTCCGACAAATCAATCACTACTTCTTTAATATTATAGAAATGTAGGACTGTGCAACGGTTATGTCTAGTTCCTGTTTACATAATATGATCTGCTCAACCCGGAAGAACGCGCATTTATATTGTACCGACCAATGTAATTGTGCCTTAAAGTATACATACAGTTCTTTTTTGGGGTTTATTTTGTTCACTGGCATAAACAATCGACCAATAATCATGAAGGCCAACTCACTCTGTTATTGCTCTTGTACGTATAATATTGTTCGTAATTTTGTCCTACAATTATATATGGAATTGAACTGTATCGCCCATATTGTGCTATCTAAAACTTATTCCGCAATAAGATTACTCTTGAAAAGAAAGCTATTAATAGTTGAACGTGGCGGAAAGTAAAAAAAATATACTTTGTATTTTTATTCGATTTTTATCTAAATATAGGCCAAGGTTGCACCTTCACTCTCCCCTTTGGTGGTTTTACTCATTTTAAGTCCCGCAAAGATCTCTCACAGCCTTATTCTCTGCTCTTGTGCGTACAAATTCCTCCCAAAAAAGGGTGGTGATGCCTTTTGTAAGGCCTGTAAATGTAGATGGTCTCTGACGGGTGTTCCGTAAGGTGACCCACTTCTTTCTGACACATTTATGAATTCCGGAAAATCAACGAATAAATCATGTACGATAACCGTGTGGCTTGTCCGTTAAGTTCCGAATTCATAAAGTGTGTCAGAAAGAAGGTGTCACCTTACGAACGCACGTGTATGACGCCACTTTTCTCTTCCATCGATACTTCATACTCCCGGGCAACATTCTGGGATGCCCGATTGTATCTTCTTCTCACTCTTACTGTTTCTCTGTCTCGATTCAAGATCTTTCAGCTTCCCTCGGGCAAACAAAGTATTGGAGATTCGTTTACGCGCTTCCCTGAAAATAGAGATTCATTGTCACTGAAGCAAAAAATTTAGCCATTATTCATGGAAGTCAGTCTTTACCAACCCGTTTTTAATCGGATCCAAACACAGTGGTTTTCAATATGATCCAGCCATAGGTGGTAGAATTCTAGCTGCTTCAATAAATTCTGCAAGGTCCTTGCTGGTGCATTGTTGCTCCAACATTGGTCAGACCAAGAGATGTTCCATTGTGTGTGGTGCTGGTTCACACAAGCACGGTAGTGTCCTTGATCTGTTCCAGGTAGTCCCACTTCTGCAAGGAAACCTTAGATCGGCCTGTTCGAGTTCTCAATCTGTTGAAGAGATCGCCATTCAGCCCATTGATTAGTAGCCCAGGTTGAGATGCTCACCAGGTTCAATACTAATCGATTTACCTTGGTTGAGACAAGTCTTTCTTTCCACACGGCGACTCTCTTTAACACCTTAGAACCTGTTTCAAGGGTTTGACTTTATATCAACTCTCTCTGGATTTAAAGCGGTTACAGCTGGTCTCTGTCCGGCCATAGAGTGCTTCACATTAATACGTTGTGCACTAACTCGTCTTTGCATAGTTCGCTACACTACACGATGTCTGGTTAAGCCAGGGTTGGAGCAATTCCTGCTTGGATGTATAAGTTGTCCGTTTGAGTTGGGCAAAGACAATCCGGTGATAAGCCGGCAGGAGCATTTAACGCTGAATCAGTTTTCTTGGCAGGGGTTGCTGTTTTCCAATACAGGGCAATCATACTCTGCACATGTAGTAGCACAGTGCCGTCGATCTTAGGGTATACTGTGGGCGAGCACCCCTCTTGTGGCCAGTGAGTTTGTTTCAAGATGTTATTGCGTGGAACAACTTTACTCTTCGTCTTCATTATGTGGGTTTTAAGAGAGGTATAAATAACCCTAGGTCAACATGATTATCCAGTGCTCAGGGTGTTCCAGACCACTTTGGCACGATTTTCACGATTGCTTAGATGGAAGCACACGCCTGAATTTTGGCGGGATTTTGGCGATGTATTGGGTTTTCCTCATAATAAGGTTGAAATGTACAATATTGGTGATTGCTTGCAAGAGTATATTATTTGCAAAAAGAGAAGAAAACCACCACTGAGCATTTAAGATCAGCCAGTCATCAACCCAGGTGTGCTTGTGTTTTTTCCGCACTCAGTTTGTCCCGGGTCATATATAATATAAGCTCCGTGTGACTGATGTCCTACCACCCATCTGTCCTATTGTGTTCTCCAATTGAGTGCTGGTATGCATCATTTGTTTCTACACTGTACCCAAATGCCTCGTCTACAAGGTCACGTTTATCCCATACATGTTGCTATGGTGCTAGGAACTCTCTCTCAGGGGGGACACTCATTTCTTTTACACCGTGATGACAAGGGTGTGCCCACGAGGTGGGTGGAAAATTGGGACAAATCCTCATTCTCATTTCAATACCTCAGTGGTTTAACAGCTGTCTATTCAAAAGATACAAGGCCTCTTTTCCTAGCCTACTAAAGTTATATATGAGGGTTTGAAAGTTAATGTGATATTTAACTCACTTTCTCACCGTTGTACCATCTGCAACCCATTTTTCTTTGTCTAACGCAATATAATTCACGCCAACTTCAAAGGGGCTGTTCGCATAGAAAATTAGTCAAATATATTGGAAATTAACCATAACTAACGGTCACTTTCCATTAAATTTAAAAAAAATGGATACCTCAAGAATTTACATATTTTCCGATGTGCTAGATAATAGAAACTGTTTTTTTATATTTCCCCCACTAATGAACTGCTTCGTACAGTTGAGGTGGTTATCCGCCTGCACCTGTCAATATCCATATTTTAAACGTGGTCTAAAGAATAACAAAAGCGGCGGTATGCCTGGTATGTGCGTTGCTGATTTATGACTGTCTAAATTATAGTAGAGGTATTGTTAAAATCCACCTATTATGGCATACGCTCCACGTATCAAATCATGGGAGAGTTTTCCCGCTCAATGTTCGAGTTTTCCACACGCGCTGTGTTATATCGAGTTTGTTTCCTCGCCATAATGGTCGAGTGGCAGTCGTTAATATGTCGAGTTTTAACAGCGCTATCTGTCCAGTTTTGCCCTCTAGACTCGTTTTGCTATCGATATGGTTGAGTTTTGACTAAATCATTCCGTTTTCCCCTCATGTCCAGAAAAAAAAAATCATGCCGATTTTCAAAATCATGGTCGCGTTTGCTCATGTTAGAAAAAAAATCTATGTCCAGTTTGCACATTGGAAAAAAAATCAGTGTCCCTTTTTTTGAACTCGGCATGATATATTCTGGACATGATGTATTCTGGACATGGATTCTTGTGAAACTCGGCACATATAGTTCAAACTGGATAGGCAGCGCATGTAAACTCGACATATAGGGGGTAAACTCGATATACGGCGCATGAAACTCGACATGCGAGGAAAAACTCGCCATGATTTTTGATACGTGGAGCCCGTGCCATAACAACCTAGCAACCAACTCTTAGCCTGGGTCAAACCCAATATTCCAATTGCAAACTAACATCTCATGCTATAAAAACTTGGGGTTCCAACTGGTAGCTTCTAGTGGACCATATGTAACATTCCTAGGTTAGACACGTTTTTCAATCGGCCTGCCACGGGGGGTGGTTACTGGGGGGGGGGGGTCACTTCTTACCCCCCTCCATATCCTATGTCCACTAGGTAATGTTGCATATACAAACGATAGAAATATGATCATTTGTTTATGAATTTAACATTATAGCCCATTATAGGCATCATCAACTAAAGTATGTAGGGGTCAGGTTTGTGGGGGTGGGTAGGTGGGGTTGGTGGAGTGGGGAGTTTGGGTGATTTGGTATACGCATGAGTATTTAATGGCATGTTTGGTATCATATTTCACCAAAATGTTTACCAGCTTTTCTTTTGACATAATATTAATCCTCATATTCCTATCTATGTTCCTGTAGGTATGGAACAAGATAGCTATTAGGTTTTTGGTGATTCTGTAATAGTCATAAGGCACGACAAGCCTGAATCGTAATTATATAACGGATGGACCTTTTGACAAAGTTATGAAAATCCTGAAAAGATAAAAAAATAGAGGGATGTGCAGTGATTGGTTTTTTTTATTTCATTGTGAAGGTAGCTGCCCAAGTAATGTTTAAACTTACAATCAAATTTGGTTGATCATGGTTTTCCTACTAAAAAATCCATAAAATGTTCAATTTTTAGACGGACGAGATAAAAAAATTTTGGAGGGTCTAACTTTTTGGTAAATTCTTTAGCATGTCAGTCTACAACCACTTGATATTAGCTAAACTTTAACCACAACATTTATCAACTTAGTGTGGCTTCTGTTCAGATTATCACTAACTCCCCTATTATAGAGGACAATCTGACGATCACCGCAAAAAAGAGGTAGTGTTATTTTTTCGTTCTAGATCTAGGGGAAATTTTCCCCAACTAATCCAATTGGGTCCGCCCCTTGATTTCTTTTTTCAAAAGTGCATTTAAAATGCAGTTTAGGGAACGTTTAGGGATATAAGAATTTCAACCACGTTCTAATGTTTGAGAAGATGGTAAAAAAACACATCATCAAGGCCCAACCATATTCAACGGTACGGCCGGTACTTGCTATACTTGTGCATTGGAAATTGGATAAATTGTGGATGTAATCAAGCCTCTGAAAAACTTAGAAAAAGTAAATATCATCAATATCATGTTAGTTTGTATGCATAATCCTACGTCCCAATTTATTGTTTGTGGGAAGGTACGGAAGTGCTTTTTTTACCCAAAAAATGCACTTTGTATCAAGAAAAAATGAAGCGTAAAAACACTTCAGGGGCATGCTCTCTGGGGAAAACGAAAGCTTAGAGGTGGCCACATGCCTCCATTTCACTGACCATTTAGGACGTTAATGAAGAAACAGGAAAATGATACATAGCTGCCCCCCTTTTGTTATGGAGCTTGTAAGTTGAGCCTAGAGAGACTTTTGTCCTTCATAAGCCTATACATGTAGAGGCTACATGATGTAGCACCTTTATACAATACCCATAATACCCATGAATACCTATTAGCTTTTGCTGATATAGCGCAATGAATGCTAAGATTTGGATTATATAACCTGTCTTTACACCACCAAGCAGAAAATACAACCGCAAATGGCCGCACATCTTAAAAAGACAAAGCATTGTTGCCCATGACAGAGCGCTAATTTATATCATCGCAAGTGGTAGACGTTGTTTCATATAGAGTCCCATTGATGCAAATGAAGGTAGGTCCATTCATTCCCGTCAAGCGCTACTGCAAGTCAAACAACGTATATTGATCAAATACCCCTCCCCTTGTATTTTTGGCATACCCAGAACTGCATGGTCCAGTGTGTTAACATGTGATCATCCAAGGGATAAGGCTACGAACAGAGCCCTTCAGATTAGCATGCCTTACCTCATAGTGATATGGTGTGATATGTATGATATTCGATTTTTGTTTTTTTGTGGCAATTCCATTAGTGTTCGCCTCTCCCCCAGAAAACAAAATTCAAAAATTAGGTCTTCACCCCGAACCAGAATTCCATTCATATATGTTAATATTATCTAGCGCACATCCTCGCAAAGCGGCATCGTGGTTCTTGGGGGGGGTGTCATTTGGAAATTTCAATTACCCATTGAATATATATAATAGAGCCTGTGTTATAATTTTGCATAAAGGGACTTTTGGGAATTTATGTAAATGGATTTTTTTGAAAACCAGCAAGGGTAATTTTGAGTATGTAATTGCTTTATATGTGGAACGTTTCAAATTCATTCGTTTCATGAAAACTATAGAGGGCTTCCTTCATTCCGTATCCAGGGATGTCCCTTTGATCTTTTGGGTCATTTAAAAAGTAAATGATTAAAATTTGACACAAAAAATGTAAAACCTCATTACTATCCAAATCTGTTATTCATGTACAGGTACCAACCACCATTGAAAAAACCTCACAATGACCATTTCCGCAATTTAAATGGTAATTAATGACTAAAGAAGTAATAAGTCCATTCGTGATGAAAAGTTTTCAATTTTGGTGAAGGTAAAATTAATTGACTGAGTTTCATTTCACACACGTGGAGGTCAATATACCGTGGATTCAGAAGTGCCCACCCTCCCAACACCAAACCTCCTCCAACCTGGACAATCTTACACAGCACTTTGTCACCTCTTCATAATATAGCAAAGAAGACCATCCCACGTGGCTGCCGTCGCATTATTCCCATCCTGGGATGAGGAATTTGATACTCTTTTACATGATTTCCTGAATTCTGACCGGGGAAGAAGCTATCATCCAGCTTCAGATCTGACAACCTGCTTGGACAGGACGCCGTGAGCGCTGGAGGAGACGGTTCCAATGACTCGACTTTACCCACTCCAGCAGGAAGGCCTGGAAGACTAAAACCGCCTCACCGGCAGAATTTCCCAACCATCAATTGATCCATTGAACTCCAACTCAATTGCTGAGCAACTCCTCGCAAATGGTCCGTGTCGTTTCAAGAACATTGATAATTAAGGATCACACTCGCTCTGCTAAAACAAAGAGACCACCAAACTTCGTCGAGCTCCCAGGAGGTGGACGGGTCCCTTTCAACATCCTTCTCAGTAGATGAGCTTACCTCTGCCTATCAGCACCACCTAAGAGGGAATGCCCAGGGCCCTGATACCATACCAGCAGAGTTTCTATGCAATGCGGCCCACGAGGTCTAGATTGGCTCCAGAGGTTCTACACATGTGCCTTACCACCAGTCCTTACCCAAGATTCTGAGCGATCTCCTATCATCGCACTCCCCAAACCAACAAGCCTGTCGACAACCCTACGAACGACCGCCCAATATCATACTGTGGGTCTCTTCAAACTCCTTGAGAGGTGATCCTGGCCTGGCTGGAGCCAATTGTCGAATCCCATCTGCCTCACGAACAAGCATGATTTCGCCGTGGCGGGAGCACTGTCCATCGATTGTCAAACTCAAACATGATATTGAGGAACGCTTTGAAAAGCGCCTAAAGGCAGCGTCCTCTTGGTGGACCTTACTGCAGCATGGCACCGTGTGGCACCAGGGCCTGACACTTTCAAGCCTTCTCAGGACCCATCTCGGATCGCCCTTGTACATCATATGTAACTGCTTGCCACCCGTCGTAGCTTTATTCTCAAGACAGTGATGGAGCAAAGTAGTCGTCTGCGTCGTCTCTGAGGAACGGAGTACCACAACTGGCTCCTATGCTGTTCAATTTGTAATCCGCGATTTACTAAAAACACATCTAGACACAAATATGGCTATGCCGGACGGCTCTGTGCCATCCTCCACTCGGAGCACATGGACGACGTAAGAAAGCACACTTACTACAGATATGTGGCCCTACTGGCAGCTATCTCAAGACCTGGAGACGAAGCTGGCGAAGCCAAGACACCTACTGCCTTTCCCTCCACCCCAAAGAGGCTCATCGCCAGCTTCCAATCAACATCAATGGAGTGCCTCTGCCATACAACCCTACACCCAACCTACTTGGGACGTGAAGCTGGACGGCGCTTACTACCGGACAGCACCTCGAGTTCCGTATCGCCAGGTATCTTCGAGAATCTCTGTTGCCGACTGATGGAATATACATGGGGTGCCAGCCAACGAACCCCCCTAACGCACTTGGCTATGGTCTACAAAAAAGCAAACTGTTGAATATGCCGCCCAAGCATGTGCAACAGGTCTCACACAAAGAAGCCGGACACGGTACTCAACGAGGACTTGAGAACCATTCACTGCATGCCTCTGTCCTACTCCTATCTGAATTTCTACAGTGCTTTCAGGCATTGCACCTGCAGTACTTCGGAGCAGTGGGTAGCTAGGATTTTCATCTTGGGGGGGGGGCAAGAGTGTCGAATCTCAACGACCGGAAATGGGTCGGGTCCAGGGGCCCGCCTTTAGGGCCCCTGTTGGGGTTCCAGGGGCGAAGCCCCGGGGGGGGTCGAGGGGGGAAAGCCACTGAAAATTTTGGGTTTTATATGTTTAAATGGTCTTCTGAGGGCTGGACTAATTTTTGTACGATTTTGTTAAAAATTTTACTTGTCACGCCCACCAGCCCTGTCAATTGAACTTAAAACCTTATACTTTGACGATACTCCGGCCTTGCTGCAAATGCCATGACTAATCTTTCAGTTGAAACCGACGGGCTAATCTTCAACCGACGGAAATCAATTTTCTTCTGGCTACGCCACTGCTTCGGAGAGACACCACAGCACAAACTAGTGAATAATCTGCTGGACAACAAGCACCCGCTACATAAACACTGGTCAAAGAATCACACAAACCGGTAGACAAGAGACTGCGCTCTCGCCGACCTTTCTGCGACACGCTGTACCTCTCAGTCCCATTAACACGTACAGACATGGAATAATGGCCCTGGCTAGTACCCCAAGACAAGATCAACGATCTCTATTACACCTAATAGTCTAGGTCGGCGGGGACAAAAATACAGCAAACTATTGCATGCAGAAATGAAAAAGCATTAAGACTTGGCACCAATTATTCCTTCACACCATACTGCCACTTTCAGGCGGGTGGAGCCAAAAATACAACACTTCCTTAGAAACGTTGATAGGTACAAAATTACCTAGCAAACGGGCATTTTTGAGCTACCACTAAGCTGGTACACCACATCCTTTGTTACTACCCAAGAACTAAACCAAATCAAACTTGGTAACTTCCCTAGATGACCCCAACACAACCTGGATCTTCCCAAATAAAAAAAAAGGCCCATCAAGATGGCGATGAGATGGTGCCTATATCTATTTCTTTTTTAAATACATTTTATAGCGAAATATAAACAGTTTCTTAACATCATTTTGTATGGACATTGAATATTCCTGCTCAAAAGTAACATACATATGTGCCCATTCGTGTCATTCAAATGTTTCAAATCAAGATGCGTCCAAATGGCCGCCAAAATATTGATATTTCCCTCTTAAATGACACTACAGCACACATGCATGCTCAAATAATAATACATTATTAATGAAATTAATGTTTCAATCATAAACAAAATGTAAACATAACCTAAGATTTACATCAAAAAAAAAATAAATAGATTGGACATTTTAGATGGCATTGGGGTGGTAGGATGTTGGTTCTGCTATCAGACTAGCCTGTATGATGCAGACTGTAGGTTTTTTTCCCTTGAAAGCGATTTGGCAAGGTCCTTAACCTTTCTTTGTCCTTTCAAAAGGTTGCTCTAGAAATGGGTTTGAAACATGTCAGTTCATCACCCAGTGAGTTAAACTCCTCAGGATAACATTCCGGATCAAGGCGAACTTGTGCAATATGAAATGACCCAGTGGATGTAGTGAATTGTGGTCAATATATTGTTTGCCGCTGCAGTGATACATTGACCTTTCTGGGAGGTCAGACTCGAATATACTAATATTCGCATGCATTTTTCATAATAAAGTACTTCTATCCCATCGTTACGATCATAATATGGGTCTGAAAACCAGACCAAAAGGCTATCATAGCAACTGCCGTTCCATGATTCACGCGAAGACCTTAAGTAGTTTAAGTTCAACAAACTGCGTACAAGCAATTCAGGGTCTTTGCTGTGTAAACTTGGGGTAGCTTACATGTGCCGACGACGCCTTTAATGAGTTGACACAAGTAGCTGGCAATGGTGAAGCAATGGTTGGCTAAGGTATGTGTTGCTGGTTTTTTGATCTTTATTTTGAACAGTGATGATCATGCGAGTAGTGACAAACGCGACTGCGGCATCAGCGTGCTATGATTTCACTTGGACGTTTGATCTGCATGGTCAAGCACAGTTCCAACTGAGATGACACCGGTTGTAAAAAGTCGTCGGATTCTATCAGCCCATGGGGTCATGTGACACTCGCTCATCGTGATAAAGTCTTATCCTCATATGCCATGAACACCGGCTCTCTTTTTTATAAAAACTAATATTCCTGGACTGCATGAGGATCCGCTCTTTGAGGTGGCGTACTTAATCTTGAGGTAGCAGGCAAGCTTAATCCACGCCACTCTGTATACAGCTTGGTAAGTTCAGCCAGCCTGAACCCTTTTAGTTTCCATCTTGTCTGCTCTCATCAATGCAGGATATAAGCTGAGCTAAGGCAATGGCTTTGCATGTTTGTTCACTTAAGGTTCCTCGCTCCTGTTGGCCCATTCCTGATGGCATTCCACATGTTCTATTGTACAGGTTTGATGAGGCATCTTGTGTGATATTTTGCTTCAATGGCAATAAGGTCTCCTGCACTTAATTTGCTAGAAAGCTCGTGATTTTGGAGTTCATGTGCACATTCTACACGCGGAAATCTACTTGAAATATGGAGGTTTTATGGAGTTTCTCTTTGGTTTCCGGTTTGGAACAAAAAAAAAAAACACACAGGCATTTTGCTGTCTACAGGTATGGAGGTATATGCTTCTCTGATACTGCCTCTTGTGAAAACCCGCTTAGAAGTTGTTGCTTCTTTAGTGTTTTTGCGCTTCCGCTCTAGTATACTTCTACCAAACTTTAAGTAGCATGGTTTATGCCACTTTGCACTTTGTTCATTAAATGTGGACTCAATTCCATCCATGGTCCAAGCGTGCAATAGCTATCTGCATTGGCATGCAGTGGAGTTAATTAAATTAAAGGATTTTCAGCTATATTTTTATAACCTGTGGATTTGGAGAAAGTATTTGATAGTCCTGGGGAAAGTGATTGAGTGGGCGATGAGAAAGAGAGGTATACCAGAGGCAATGGTTAGAGCGGTTAGAGTTTGAGTGAATGGGGTCTGAGTGTCGGAGTTTGAGGCGAAGGTGGGTGTGCATGAAGGTTCTGTACTATCGCCGTTGATATTTGCAATTGTAATTGATGTGGTTATGGAGAGTGTGACAATGGAGGGACTGAAGAAAATGTTTAAGAAATGGTAGAAGGCTTTTGAGAGTAAGGGTCTGAAGGTTAATCTTGGGAAGACAAAATTGATGGCGAGTGGAGTGGAAGGGGACGTGTCAGTGAGTAAGGTAGACCCATGTGGTATGCAGTAAGAGGGTAAAAGAAAATTCAGTGTGATGTGGGAAATGGATTCATGGGAGATGTACAAAGATGAAGAGGGTGACCCCAAGCTTGGCTTGAGATTTTGTGTGCATAAGATGTGAGAAAAGAGCTGGAGGGATGGTGGAACAGGTGGAAATGTTGTGATGAGGTGGAATCGGTGAAGGAGTTCTCGTACCTGGGGGATAGGGTAAATGTAAATTGTGGATGTGAGGCAGCTGTGGAAGCTAGAGCAAGGTTTGGGTGGGTGAAGTCTAGGGAATATGGGGAGTTGCAACACGGGAAAAGATTTCCTTTGAAGATGAAGGAATGGTGTATAAGAGTTGTGTGAGGTCAGTGATGCTCTATGGGAGTGAGACATGGGGATTTTGAGATAGCGAGAGCGATGTGTGGTGTGAAATTGATGGATAGGAAGAAGACTGAAGACTTGATGCAGATGTCGGGTTTGGAAGAAGCGGTGGACCGGTGGACACGTGCTGGGGAGGAATGGTGGGCATGCTTTAAGAAGGGCCCTTAAGTTCGGGGTGGGTAGTTCGAGGAGGAGGGGACGATCAAAGAAGACGTGGAAGAAGCAAGTGAAGGAGAGTAGGAGGGTTTGGTTGAGGATGGAGGATGAACTGAATCGGGTAAAGTGGAGGGAGGGGGTAAGCGTGATTGCTGCGAGTGAGGTAAATACGACCACCCTCGTTCACGGGGACAAACAGTGGCGTAGGATTTTGATATTGGGGAGGGGGAAGTGTCGCAACTGAACCGACAGAAAACGGATGGGTCCAGGGCCCCTAGTTGGGGTCCAGGGGCAAAGCCCCCGTAAAATGTTGGGTTTTACATGCTTTAAATGTCTTCTGAGGGCTAATCTTGTACGATTTTGAACTTTGAACCTA
>JAMKCH010048480.1:0-15130 GCA_023653785.1 Ophioderma brevispina
TGATTAAGGCCAAAAACAAAATAAATAGGAAAAATTTAAAAAAAGTTTGTCTCAAAAGAAAATGAAAAAAAAATGCACTTCTGCATTTTTTAGTTGAGGAAGTATTAGTATTTAAGTGACAAAAGGCATTTTTTTAGGATACAATATTCTCTCAATTTGAACACCTACAGAAAACGTTTGGAAGGTTCCTTGGAAAAACAAAAGAAAACCAAAAACTATCTTTTGAACTTGCCTGCTGTCATAATCGTCCCCCATAGGAAAGCATGCTTTGATCTTCTGTCGTGCACAACATGTATTTTGCTTAATCACTTCAGATGTGATCTAATACATTGATTGATAAGCATTCCAAATATGCCAAAAACCTGGGAAGGCCCGTTGCAGTGGTGCGAGCCGCCGGAAGGCCCGTTGCACCAACAGACCATCTCGATCCCCCATATATTTCTATAGTTGAATAATATGGTAGAAATGCATTTTGTACCACTTTTGTTTTAATCAGGTTTGCTACCATTTCTACTACAAAAAAGAAAGAAAGCAAAACCACTAAAAATGTAACAACAAAGAATGCACTAAAATGCAAATTTTTAAAGCTATGTGCACAGTTTTCTGAGACAAACTTTTTTTTTTTGCTTAATACAAATGTATTTTACTGTTAATCACATTCATATATTCGTAACTATTGAAATTGCATACATGCAACGTTTTCACAACTTGGTCTTAATCCTTGATGTTACACAATGTTTTTGAGAAGATCACCAGTTTGGCTTTGATAGTATGCTGAATCATCAGACGTTTTCCTTGTCGACGATTGGCTCATATCTACCTACAAGGCGAGTTGGAGTAGGAGCGGTATGTCTTCTCCTCATGCTTGCCTTGTCCACGTAGCTCACACTGTTACTTCCGGAATGTAATTGAAGGCTTGGCGAATCACTGAGCAAATTTCTTGTTGAGAGAGGTGACCTGCAGAGTAGAATTACCAACAGAAATGAAAGTAAATATAGGATTTGAGTTTTTTGCAGAATAAACAGCATGCTCCCTTGAGTAAAGGCTGCCAAATTTGTAAGTGCGCCAAGCTTGTTACCTTACGGAAGATCACAGGGCCATGGTCCGATTGTTAATAACCTCGTCCCTAGAAACCTAGATTTTACCGTTAGTGCTCAAAATTTTGGTATCTGAAGAAAGCTATTATTTTTCTCATTTACTCTGTGAAATCATACCGCTAAAGGATGTTTGGTTTGGGTGTTATGAGCAAAAATGTGACCCATTTTGGTTGACCAATACTAATTTTACTGTTGGTCATTGTATTGCATATGCCTAATCTGACATGCAATTAGAGCGCATAGGCCTAACAATAAATTGATGTGATACAAACACTAGCCCATAAACACTAAAATGCATGACTGGAATCAACTGAAATTTTTGGAAAAAACTTAGTAGAAGTCACTATAATCAAGAAATGCACCTTTATACAAGTTTAGCAAATTAGGGCGCAGCATTTTTTAAAGGTGCATGTGATTCCAGCACCTTCGTTTTTATCATTAGTGCATCTAGACATCTTGAGAAAAGCTATTCACAAAATTCGAGTTGATTCCGATCTTGGGTTTTGTGTTACCAAGCAAATGCTTGTTTCACACGTCCCACAGGCCATGTGCTGTAATTTCTGTTTACGGACGGAAAATACAAATTTGGCTATTTTTACAGATGCGACCGAATTTGCACGTAAGATTAGGTAAACACATGGACTACTAAGGCTAACGGAGCAGATGTATAAACCATTCAAACTTTGAGGGTACGTCGGGGGACGAATGCGGTTTTGTGGCATCACGAAATTGCCCTTTGAATGTGTCCATAAAGGCAGCAAAGCTTAGTCAGTGTTGTATAGAGGCACTATGACATCACTGCTCTTGCAAACCAGGCATAGGGCAAACAAAAATATTCTAGGCAGGGGATAGCAGCCAACCTCACTCAATGTTGCAAACACCACAAATTATTCAATTCAAAATAGGTGCAAATTCTGGCACTATCAAGGAACGATAAAGAGTCTCTCTGTACAGACAGCCAGCCAGTATCTAAATGTGTTCAGAAAAAAATTATGTGGGCATTTTTGTTCACAAGCTGGCACCATGTCAGATCAATGCTCATGTTGGTATAGTTTATCATAAGAGTGTTGCCAAAAAATACAAATTCTTTTTTGGCTTTTGGGCCAAAAAGAATGATTTTTGGCCCAAAAATTGATTGTTTTGAGATTTTTATGTATTTGATATCTTCCAAAACAAGCTTTATCAGAAAAGTAAACACTGTTAAGTAATTGGACTATATTTACGTCGTAAAACATTAAAAATTAAAGATTAAATTAAAATAAAGAAAAATAAAAAGGAAATGCCAGATCATTTAAGGTTCATTTTTCTCAAAAATATTGTTTATTTCAACTTATGCTGCACCATAACATGTTTAAAAGTAAGCACAAAAGCATCAAAAACACATTAAACACGTTCGTTTGACCCGAAAGGTGAATGTTTTACTGTAAGTAGGAAAATTACAAGTAGTGTTAACTTTAAAGGGAAAATCTAGGATATGTTACAATTATTGCTTTGTATCATCGGATGAACATTCACAAGTGATTTTGACCCGAAAATGGATTATCTGATTTCACTGTATTTGTTAACTAGAAGACATGTCGTTTTAGTGAAAATCAGTTTTAACCAATATGGGGCATATTTTGTCATAATTAACAAAATGAATGTAGTAAAAAACAAAAGGAAATAAAGGCTTTCCATGCCATTTAAGGTCATTTTCTCAAAATAACATCGATTTGAACCAATGATTTACAAATAAAAATGTTTAAGTAAGCAACAAAATCACCAAAACATGTTAAAACGGTTTTTTGACTGAACCTTAAAATTAAGTGCTGTCACTTTTTAATTGAAATAAAGTATATTAGTTTTCCCATGTACGGAACCCTATTGGACCCTCAACAGCATTATTTTGATTGCTAACCAATGCATTCACGAATCGTTCTAATTAATTAGTTATCCGATCTTTGATAAAAGGTCGTTACAAATACAATAGTCCAAGAATTGTATTTCCTAATTTCAATATCTGTAGAGACACGAAGAAGTTACCCACTGGAACGTTCGACGACCCCTGACCGCGCCAACGCATCGGGGGAGATTTTGATCAAGAAACACTGACTTCTGGATCAATTTTGGTATGCTCTTTCTACAGGGTTGACTCCAGGGCGGGAGAGGGGAGAGCGACACCGTCAGCCCCGTCCTGGGCGGGCGCAGCGGCACGGACGGGGAGGGGGGGGCAGCGTCAGGCTTGAATGTAAGTATACAGAGATTTAGGTTGATATACTCTCCCCGGGGGAGAGGCGGGAATCACCTACATCTTCCTAGTACGTTCCCATTCAGCCTGACTTATGCCACAGATTGCAAACTGGTAGACGCAAACCAGAGTCCTCGCGCCATTAGGCAAGCCGGAGACTATGGTGATATGGTCTCGACGGGAGGCAAGGTGGAACAAACCAATAATAGAATAGTTGCCACTTACCGACTTCAATGGTAAAGTGCTACTGGGAGCTGTGGCGATTGGAAGATGTGGAAGCTTGCTGTGATGACGAGGAAGGTGATGATAGGATCCTAGCTGCCATCCAACCGCTGCGTACTAGGAATCTCGGAGATAAACTTGTAGGAATGTAAAAGGACAAGCCCATCCCATAGCGGCCATGACATCTTGTATAGAAGCTCCCCGGTTAGAGGCCCAAGCACCCGCCTGAGATCTTACGTCGTGCGCTCCTATGTGAGTCCCGGTCGACGAAACCTCCGTACTAGCGAGGATCTCCTTATGACTGCCACGGATCCATCTGGCTAATGTCGGCTTGGCGGGGGCGAAACAGCTTCTGAGTTGTGAGAAAAAGCTGGTCGTGAGCCCCCCCCTATAGGGCTGAGTCTGCTGACGGTTAAAACTTCAAGGCTCTACATGGGAGTGAAGATGAGAGATGATGTCTTGGCATGGTAACTGATCGGGGAAGGGAGAAGGCGAGCGGCGTTTTCCTGTGAAGGTGAGGTGGTTCTCTGCTATAGACAGAGCATGGCTATCCGATACTCTATGCCTGATGATGCGGCGACAAGGAAAGAGGTCTTCTTGGTGGCTTGTCCGCTAGAGACGCCTGTGAAGAGGCTCATAAGGAGTACTGTTGAGATGCTGGAGGCCTGTTGGCAGGTCCCATGCTGGCGCTAAAGAGCGTTCGGACGGCCGTCGATGTAGCATTCCTTGATGAGGTCATGAAGCGCTGGAGAGTTAGACACGGTGATGCCTACGCCAAACCCCAGAGAATGTCCTACTGCCGTGCGGCAACTCCTTGACTGTGCGTGGGTTGGTTCCATCTTCGGAACACCTGCATCTCAGGAAGTCCGCCACCTCCTTAAGAGTTGCTCGCAGAGGGGCCACTTGGTGACCCCTGCACCAGTTCCGGTAATTGACTAGTCTGGAATTATAAGTCTTCCTTGTTGTGGTTCCTTGCTCTCCCGCCACAGAACGTGCCAGCTTGGAGCGAAAGGCCTGCTCTGTAGGACTGGCATGTGAAAATTGGACCATGCAGTCAGGTTGATCGCCTTCAGAGTCTCATCGGAAGGGAGACGCCCCGGAGTCTTGATCAGGGCCTTCCTCATTGGAAGAGTCAAACGGGTTTGGCGTACAGCAGCGACAGAAGACTTGGAAACCACGGTTGCCGAGTCCAATTCGGGCACACCAGAATCATTGCAGCAGTTGCTTGTCCGGTGAACTTGAGGAAACGAGAGGAAGGAAGGAAACTAGGGCGATCGGAGCGGATCGGGAGGCGTTATACGGGACTCCGTCCCACTCAATTGTCATGGCGTCCTGGTGAAGGGGCGCTGGGTCCCTGGTCTGGGCGTTGAGGGCAGGTTTGCGAACAGGTCCACGTGGGGGTGTTCAGCCTGTTTGCAAACTATTCTGCATATCTTGGGGTTGATGGTGCCACTCCACCGGCGACCCCCGGACTCTCGATTGCCCCGACTCCCGGATATCTTCTCGATAGGGCATTTCTGCCAGGGTGTGTCTCCCCGGGAAGGTGAACGGCTGTCAGGGGGATCCGATGACGGAGACACCACCCCAGGATTGACGGGTCTGTAGAAAAAGGTTCCTCCCTGCTTTTTTATGTGGGAGACGACCGATATGTTGTCGCACTGGGACCAGGACGTGAATTCCCTTGACTAGATGGAAAGTCTGTGCTCAGCGCCCAGAGGAAACTGCCCACAGGTCCTCCAACGTGTTGATTTGATGCTTGGCCAGCTTCTTGTCCAAGTCCCTGAGAGGCGAATGTCTCCTACGTGGGCTACCCAACCCGCTTCTTTTGACGCGGTCCGTTTGTGAGAATGAAAGATTGAGGATAGTTTTACAGTAGTCAAGAGTTTTATACATGCATAAATATATGTGATAAACTACCAGGACTTTAATGTCACTTATTTGCTATATGTGTGTGAACATAGTAAGTTATCATGTAAAGCATGATACAATTTTTGGAACAAATAATGTGTTTCATTGTAGTGAAATCAGAAAAATACATTAATTCTTTGGCCAAGCTTTACAACAAGTAATACTTTACTTGAACTCTTGGATAATTAATAATCTGTATCTTTACTGAGGCTGTTTTGATGTTCGATGCTATTTTATATTATATTAAAAAGTAAAGAGTAAAATAATATTAATTATGATAACATTTCGTAAGGCGATTGTCCCTGTCATTAAGTCAGCTGATTTTATTCAAATTAACATAATTGGAGGCAGAAAGAATACAGAAGTGTCTTAAAAGACCATAATACTTTAAATTTTCTTTGTTTTTTCTAAATTGATTTGTTAATTTTTAAAAATTATGAATTTCTATAATCGTTTGTGTTAAAATGATTTTAACTAAAGCTATGTTGAGTTATCAAGTACATTACAGGAAATTAGCAAATCAAATTTCAGTCCAAAATCACAAGTTTGAAATTTATTCTGTTGACTCTAAACAGTATTTAAAATTACCCTAGACTGCTTCCCTTAAAGGTAACACCGCTTTATTCTAATTAAAAAAGTGAGAGCATTGTATTTTAGGTCAGTTCAAAACTGTTTTTAAACATGTTTAATGATTTTTGTGCTTACTTAAAACCTGTTTCTTAAAAGTCATTAGTTCAATATACATTATGTTGAGGAAAATGACCTTAAATGCTCTGCAATGTTTTTATTTTCTTGTTTTTACTACATTATTTGTTAAATAGGACTATAGGATATAGCCCATAACAAATACAGTGAAATCAGAAAATCCAATTTTGGACCAAAATCACTATGTGAATGTTTATCCGATGATATAGCAATCATTGTAATAATCATAGAGCCCCTTTAAAGTTAACACTACTGTAATCTTCTACCTTTTAAAAAGTAAAACGAATTCACACTTTAGGTCAAAAAGAACTGTTTTTAGTTAAGTGCTTTGTTATGATTTTAATGTTTTACTTTAAAAATGTATGATACATCATTAGTGAAATAAACAATTATTTTGAGAAATGACCTTAAATGCGCTGAATGCTTTATTTTCTTGTTGTACTACATTAATAGTTAATTAGACTAAAATATAGCCCATATTGGTTATTAAAACTGACTTTCATCTAAAAAAACTTACATGTCTTCTAGTACCAATACAGTGAAATGAAAAATCAGGAAACCAATTTTCGGACCAAACTCACTAGTGAATTTCATCCGAATGATTTATAGCAATCATTTGTAAAATATCCTAGATGCCCCTTAAAGTTATCACTATTACTGTAATTTTACTAAAGTAAAGCATTGCACACTGTAGGCCAATCGAAACGTGTTAAGGGGTTTTTATGCTTTGTGCTTACTTTAAACATGTTATGGGCATCATAAGTTCAAAGTGAAACAATATTTGAGAAAAAAATGACCTTAATGCTGGGAATGCTTTTCTTTTCTTTATTATTATCTTTAATTGTTTATTTTTTTTATTTTTTTTATTTTTTTTATTTTTTTTATTTTTGATAAAGTTGTTTTGAGATAAGATACAAATAACATAAAAATCTCAAAAATCATTATTTTGGCCAAAATCATCTTTTTTGGCACAAAAAGGCCAAAAAATAAATTTGTAGTTTTGGCAACAACTCTTATGAGAAACAATACTCAGATGAGCAGTGATCTGGACATGGTTGCCAAGCTTTGTAACAAAAAAGCCCACATAAAATTTTTTTTTTTCTGAACACATTATGAATCTTGGCTGGCTGTCTGGTAGTTTAAGGGACAGCTAGCTATCATGAAACTACCACACAAAGCAACCTGACTATAACACCATTAAGAATAAGAAATCAAGCTAATAACATCATGGGCCTGCATTACAATATTCATACAGGTTGTACAAAATATCGCCAGAGGAGTGACATTGCTTTGAGAGGATGAGAGATTAATAAGAATATCAAAACTATATGCCAAATAAGGAATGTGGCACAAGTAATTATGTGCAGTGATCTGTAGCTGAAGGAAATGCATGTCATTTAAAGACAATAGTGGCATAATCTATCCCCCACATGAATTTATTTGGCACATGAAAATCCCTTAAGATAAGACGTTACCAGATGGTTTTCATGGTCATTGGAGTATTCCTTCCAAAGAAATACAGATTATTTCTGATAAAATGTATTCAACTGTATGTCCAGCAATCATGGAAGTGCCCATCTTATTCCATGAACTATATACACTGCTGCCCGCACTAACAAATTAACGAGCGGTGGGGGGTGGGGGGGGGGGGGGGGGGGGGGGGCGGTTGTCAGCAAAAATATATCATGTGTCTTCAGCCAGTCTGCCAAAGCCTCATCCTTGCAAACTTCAAAAAGCACACAAAGGATACGAGCGAAGAGTTTCACGGCTTTTATGGCAGAACAATAGTGTAAATAAACAAACAAACATGGCAGTTTCAAAGATCCACTGCTATGAAAAATTAAGCATGAAAACAATAGTGTAAATAAAACAACAAACATGGCCAGGTTCAAATGCTCAACTGCTATTGAAAATTAGCATGAAAATTGCGTGTCCATCACAAGGAACACTCCATTGACATGAAAAACATCTGGTAATAAGGTATTTCCATATTTGGTTTTTATGTGCCGATATATTCATGCCAATAAATCCGTTTAAGACATCGGTCTTGTTTGTTTGCAACTCTGCACGGTATTCACACGTTCTTAATAAAAGGTAAGCTTGAGCATGGAGTAATGGCATGGACCTATTTATTTTCAAAAGTCAAGTCATAAATGTTGATTATTGAAAATCTATAATCTATTACATGTAACATGTGAAACAAAATTTAAGACCACCCTTACAAGTAAAATGTGAATAAATCTGTTAGGAAACAAAAACATCAAGATGTTGATGAAAATAAAGCATATTGTAAATAAGTTAGGAAAACAACAAGTTCAATATGTTGATAGAAATAAGAATATTGTAAATTAAGTTAGAAACAAAAATGTCAATATGTTGATAAAAATAAAGATTTGTAAATTAAGGACCAAGATACATAACAACAATAGTCACCAAATAAAAACCAGTTCTATGATAATATCTCGTTCTTTGAAAGTTAAGGATGCAAGCATGCATTAAAATGACCACCGCTTTTGAACGTAACGGCGAGAAATCAAACTTCCAGCTGAAAAAAACAACTGTTCCAAAGCCTTAATTCAAGGTCTGGTAAACTCAAAAGGAATCAAAATACAGCAATGCACACCTGTAACCGCTAGAGATTTGCAATTGATGTGTGCTGGCAATGCGTTGTCATTGGTGATCCGATGGCCCCCATACACAACCTCGTACCAGGGCTAACACGATGACCTGCACAGTGCCAATTACTACTGGTATCAGGGGGGGTTAGGACACGGTTGCTCGATTTGGGATTGGGGATTCCAAACGGTTATTTGGGAACTGCGACGTTGCATTACTATGGCAGTCTCGCCCAGTGACATTAAAAAAAATCATCTCTTAAAAACCTTTACTCACAAGATCTAGTAAATCATTAAAATTAAAAAATTATGACTCAAAATCAGTCGGGGGTAGTGGATTAACCCCGCTGCAAAATAGTATCATTCCATAACGGTCATTTAGATTTAAATATTCCTGACCAGGCCTAGTCTTAGTCAAGTCTGTGTGTAACAGTCCGATATGCGTAAAGACGCGCCCCTCCTACGTTAAGTCTGGACACAGACTAGCAATCCGAAAGCTTGATGCTGTTTAATTTGCTGTTTGTGTTAGGTTGGCATGTCCTACCCCTGCGTTATTCAAGAACAAAATTTTAAAAAAAATACATCGGTCTGGACCGGCACCCCCCCACTGGTGTCGCATGCCGTCGCTAGGAGTGAAGATTTAGGCCTACTGACCTTGACCTTGATATTGTGACCTTGAACTCATCAACAAATGAGGGAATCCCATGTTGGCACCTATGATTCAAGTTTGGTTCCAATTAAAAAAAAAAAAAAAAAATGAGGCAATTTTACATTTTCAGCCCATT
Organism: Ophioderma brevispina; assembly: GCA_023653785.1. Classification (NCBI taxonomy): domain Eukaryota; kingdom Metazoa; phylum Echinodermata; class Ophiuroidea; order Amphilepidida; family Ophiodermatidae; genus Ophioderma; species Ophioderma brevispina. Next base: position 9,560 of record JAMKCH010048480.1, read on the forward strand.
TACAAACTTGACCTCACATGGCCTGTTGACATTGGTATGTGACCGTGGACTCATCAACAAATGAGGGATCCCATGTTGCACCTATGATTCAAGTTTGGTTCCAATGAACTCAACTTTTCATATGAGGTCAAGTTTACATTTTCAGCCTTTTTACAACTTGACCTCACAGACCTTTGGCATGTGACCGGACTCATCAACAAATGAGGGATACCATGTTGCACTATGATCAAGTTTGGTTCCAATTGAACTTCAAATGTTCATATGAGGTCAAGTTTACATTTTCAGACTTTTTACAACTTGACCTCACATGAACTTTGGACTTGCATTGTTGACCTTTGACCATCATCAAAAAAGGGGGGATGCCATGTTCACCTGTGACCCAAGTTTGGTTAAATCCATCAAAGGTATGTGGATATTACATGCATATGTTAACCCTTTTCACAACAGAACATAACAGGCATCAGCAACAACAGACAAGTACAGTGACCAACGTGATCCCTATGTGTCTTCCTACCTAGGGCAGGCGACACAAAAAACGGTTAACTGAAACCACAAACAAAGGTCCCCAGCTTGCGCGGTAGTTAAAAGGAGGAAAAGTAACATAACTGAAAGATCACAGGAGGATTGTATGGAAACCAGAGAGCTCCTACAATAGCATTTTCAATACCTTGGATGACCCCGGTGACCTTGAAAAATTCTGTAAATGTAATCAATGTTGACTACACCCACCAAAGTTTTCTGCAATACAAACCATTGTTACATTTTGACCTGGATAGCCCCCAATGAACTGGAAATGACCTTCAAAATTTTCAGTTCTGAGGTTGACCACACCAACAAAGTTTAATGACATACGACCATTTGCAGTGAATTGAATTCGATGACCCCAGATGACTTGAAAAAAAATTGGCATAAATGTTTGACTGCCACCCACCCGGTTTCATGGACCATACAACCATGCAAAGTGATTGCCTCCTTGACCCCCACTGACCTTGAAAGACATTCAAAGTTTTCGGACAGTGAATATTGACACACCCACCAGGTCCTTATCCTACACATGTTAGGATTTGACCTTGAATGACCCCAAATGACCTTCTGACTAATGTGATCTTCAAAATTTTCGGCAACGAATGTTGAGCACACCCACCAAGATTTCATCATACTACCACAATTGACAAAAGTTTTTTTTATTTAAGCAATTTTTGACCACACTGACCTTGACCCATGGCACATGACATGACCCATCTCCGAAACTCATCCGCCACATACTTAAGCGACATATATGGTGCACAAGATGGAACCCATACTTGCTTAGATCAAAAGAAGATATATCAGTTGGACAAGGTTTTATGCATTTTGACCCTATGTTTTAACAAATTTTGAACCTCATTTGACCTTTGACCCATGACCCCACTTTTGGATCCCACCCAGTGCGTACTCAAGATAACATCTTTGATGCGAAGATGGACACCCCACACTTGCTTAGTTCAAAATATCACGTGGGACCACGCACACACACGGACGGGGAGATTTCTATAGTCCCCCTTCGCCAACAAAACTTGGCGGGACAAAAAAACACCCGTTGGGGGACAGTGTGGGCTGGGACTGTTGCTTCTATAAGTTGACACCCGGATACACTTATAAATTTGGCAACTTTAACAAGAGGGGCATTTGGGTTATTCTTAAGGCGTGAAAGTATGCCATGGATCAAAGGCATCACCTTAAGAAAATGCATTCTAACGGGACTCTCCAACTCCCCAACAGTTTTAGAATGCAAAACAATGCTTGATAACATATGCGACCTGGCCTGGCATGACAAAAGTCACAGTGAGTGCTTTCTAGACTGCCTGCCTGCGGCTGAATGTCCTTTGTTTGATTCCACCTGGGCAGTCATTTCGGCATGCCCTTTGTGCAATTAAGAGATAATTTGTTATGTTATTCTGACTGCAGCTGCATGCCTTTGTTTGATTCCAACTGGGCAGTCATTCGGCATGCACCTTTGTCAATGAGATAATTTGGATGTTGTTCTTCATTGTAGTCTGCGCCACATTCCATTGCTGACACTTAACCGCAAGCACCTGCAAGCTCAAAACAAATGAACCATAAAATCGACCGCCAAGCATGCGTCTCGAAATCGACCCTAGTGCGAGCTTCCACTAGTTTGCTGTGCAATGTCAGGGTTTGTGTATAATGTGTTAAGCTCATTCAAACGGCATGTCAAAATTGAAGATGTCTTGGCAACCATTATACGAGCATAATAATTGCAAAAGTTGATGCCACAATGTGATTAGCTGCTTAGCTTCATGATGTTTGACTTTTAATTTACCAATGCGATACTGAGGGTAAATGAGCTGTTAGAATGCGCTACGCACACAACACAAAATAACACTTGTTCCATAAATATTGCCTCCTGTGAATGTCACCAAGTATGGTCGTGCATGTCCACACATGAAAGAAAATTTCACAATGGTCCAAGGTGCTATTATATTCCCTCATTATAAAAAAACACTACATACTAACTGAATTAATTAGCACTCACTTTTTTACCAATTAATCTAGTCCAATTAGTCAGGGTCTAGTTATCATTGGTCTACAATTCATGTCATCTTCAGGCCTTCAAAAGGATGGCCGTAAAAGAGAGGACAGAGCAAATATGTAAGTTCTTTAGGATGCACTTTTCTTGATGAACTTAAAAATTTCAATAGGTGATGGGATCGATATTAGGCCAAAAAACTGTGGGTACACCCAAGATTTGTGAATTAGCAGGACATGGAATGTTTGAATGTCAGAGGTTGGAATAAATGTAAAAAATGCTTCTACTTATTCAGTCCTTTCAGTACAGACAAAATATATAATTAAAAGTGACACTTTCTCTTTAAATAAGCTTTGCCATTTCCACAGTATTAGTGAAGGACAGGCATTTGTTCTGCACTGGGGGGGGGCATTATTCCAGTTGCAAGTGGTCACTAAATAGTTCTGACTTTAAAAAGTTATTAAGGTATTATAAAGACATAGCTGAAATCAGTGACCAATTTTAAGGGGTGGCTGTGAAGTCAGGAACATTAGTGCCAAGATGGCACCGGGTTTTCCCAGTTTTTAGTTTTTTTCATGTTTAACGGCGGATAACAAACATGTTTTCTTCCATATATTTTAACAGAACTATATATCTTTATTTTTTCCTATATTTTGTTGCATTTACTTTTACTTTGTGACGCATTTTTGACCAAAAGCAATCACATGTGGCTGAACTGTGTAAGAAGGGCGGGTAATTTTGCGTATTACGCATATACGCGTATGTGCTATTCGGCGCGCGCGAAGTAATGAGCGCATCAGAAAGCCTTTGATGCATCGATTCGATATGCCGCATACCCATGGTAACTTGCATGCAATTGTAAAATGGTTGCCAACGTGAGTTGCTTTTCAAAGAGGAATGGGATTTTAATTCACGATTTAGCCTCATAAATTGTTGAATTTTGATCATAAGTATCCAGATGATGAAGCAATTTGACCTGGTGCAGACGCAGTGTGAAGAATAAGATGATGAAACGCTTGTGTTTGGAATAAGGATATATTTATGTAGCGAAACGGGACAATATTGGGAAAAAATGGCGAGTTTCTTTGTGTTCACATCGGCGATTAATTCGTGATTTTCGGGTCCCAGTTACTCGAAATTCCATATCAGCAACAGGTAGACATGAAATGCATCGTATAGAGATATCAAAATCTAGGGTCGGTATTTTTAGTTTTTCATTTTGGTGTTAAAAATCGTGATTTATGTCAACCTTTGAACATTTGGCGTTGTTCACAAATTGAAACACGCGGGTTTTGGCTTTTTGGCCAATAATTTGAATAATAGTGCAGAATTTGACAAAAAGGAGAGAAATCCCGGACCCTAGAACGATGAATTTGGGAATGACAAAAAAGAACATGCACATTCATTAGTAAACATTTCTATATTTGTTTATGGCGAACCAAAAAAAATGAGTGACAACTCACCCATTTTATGATTCTCTAAAAAATACGTATTTTGGGAAAAAGATATTATCATATTTGGTTTCTTGAGTTAATTTCCTTTTCAAATTGGATACGTTATATATGTGGGAAACAACAGTAAGAAGATACGGCAAAAAAAAAAAGCAGTTCCTTTGGATTCCTGACTTAACAGCCAACTTAAAAAAACCAAAGTTTATATTTCTTTTTCCACACAAATCTCAATAAATTTGTAATGAAAATGCTCCTTTTGGCTACATTTTTCAATCAAAATTACTACTTAAATTTGAGTCCCTCCCCAGACTGGACTCGCTATGATAACAATCCCCGTACTATCCCCCCTGTACTCTGGACGGGTCGGGTCAATTTAAGTTTATTCTATTTCCAACAAATACTTAGGGGCCATAATATTTTTTTTCGGATTGGAGCATGCCACAAATGAGCAAGTAGTAAATTAGCCATCAAATCGATCAACGGATCACAAATCTCCAACTGAGCTAATCCTTGACTGCATGTAAAAAAATCCCAAATATACGACCACACGTTTTTTGTTCTGTTTCTTGAACTTGCTCCGAGCAATCACTTGGCCTTTATAATGTGTAGTTCCAGACATTAGGGTAAATTTTTTAGGGTAAAGTTTTGTTGGTACTTGTTTGGTTTGGCCACTGGTCGAAGAACTACACTGGCCCCAAGTACTCTATGGGGGTGTTCAGAATTTACCACTGTGACCCCTTATGTGACCTTTGGAAGCAAGATTCACCGGTTTTGAGTAACCGCCTTGTTCTTAATAACGGATCAGCTGTGGCAAAACAAACTTGTGCATTATTTTCTTATTTTCTGTTAATCCTCTATAATTTCTAACATGGATGAATAAGTTTGGTTTCAATTAACTTCAAAGTTGAGGCATAGAAGCATTGCTATTTGCAAGTTTTGTAATCCATTGTCTTGGATAAAACCCCTTCACACTATACTTGATATCGCATTGATCCGTTCGTGCCCCCTGGAGTTTTTGAAACCTATTCCACTAAGTTTCGGAGAGGGAATGAAAGAATCAAAATCAGGTGCCAACAACCGATTATCTGGAGGACAACCTCCGTCATTAAAACCAACTCACTCCCTGCCACGTTACTACAGGCCGTACCATTGCTCACAATAACATGATTAACAGAGAAGTCCCTGCGCCTCCGTGAAATTTTCCAATCAAAACCTCCGCAAGAATGGTAGGGGTCACAGATCAGATGAATCGAGTATAACAAACAGGTTCAAGATTCATGCATGCCGACAAAACCAAAACACAGTGGCCTATGCTGGGCTTAGGCTGTACTAACTTTAGACGTTCTGTTCACCCTAACAGCTTCTTCTTTCATGATACCTAACTAGTAGTAGGCCATTTTATTGTTAAAATGTCAATAGACACAAACTGTTAAAGCAATAACAGCACATTTTTGAGAAGAGCGCCCAATCTTTTCCAAACTATTTGGAGATTTTTTTGCACATTGGTAATTAATTGGCTAGTACCTTTTTTTTTTAAATTAGAAATAATTAATATTGGAGTCTCCGATTAAATAATTCAACAGCTGCTGG
>JAMKCH010048481.1:0-12172 GCA_023653785.1 Ophioderma brevispina
GAATTCCATTGCTACCTTTAAAAACCGTTCTACTTTTCTACACCCCAGTGTGAGCAGATCCGTCGGACTACGTATTCCCCATTTTCAAATGTACGTGAAGACCTCGATGACGCGTGACGCAAATTTTAATCCCCGGGGGGTAAAATTTACTCGGATCAGGGCAAAGAGTCAAAGATTAAAAAAGTTTGAGTAAGTTGGGCTCTTGATCAACGGCCGATTCAATTGTTTTACTCCCCAAAGAGAAATAATTTGCCTCCAACTTTTTAATCACTTTTTTAACCCTCCTTTTTTTTTTTTTTTAAATTTTGCATTTAACGTTTTCTGTAAAAAAAGATCAGCCAGTAAGCACTTCGCTCAAAAAGCGTTATCCCCCCAAAAATGGGCGTGGCCATTTCCAGCATTTTCGGCGTCAGTGGGAATTATGTTACAACAAAATATTGTTCATGGACCTTCAATTAGGATTCGTGAAGAGTTTAGCTCTGGACAGATATTGCAATACAAAACCACATGACTACTAAGTCTAAACATATCCAATTACTCACATGTTTTGGAGTACGACGTTTCGAGACCTACTTTTGCTCATTGGCGTATCATACCTTTGCAAATGGGGGGGGGGGTTGAAGGTGCCAAGGCTTTTTTTGAGGGGGCAATTTGGTCCTCCATGACACTTTACAAAAAGTCATCATGGGGGGGTGGCTGAAGGGGGGCAAGGGTTCCTGTTTGGGAAGGTGTTGCGCCCCCCTGCCCTCCCCCCCCCCCCGCTGGTACGCAACTGCTTTTGCTGTCTCTTGATCACGTGTGAAGTGAGATGCAGATTGATGTTAGTGTTTCTAGAGGTGGTATTTCTAGAAACATTCTGGATCAAATGGGTCAATATTCGTGACTGTAAGTGAATACTGCGACACCTTCATTGTTCATTGCTTTGTTCCTCGTCTTCTGATCCAAATAATTCTCTTATCCATCTGGAGTAGCGTTCGTATTCACGGTGCAGGATCCCCCCCCTCCCAGTCTACGGTGTGGTTTGTGAAAGCTACATGGTCCGAGTGGGCGATATTTTGTTGGCAGATACTGCATATATAGTTTATCATGATATACCGCTTATCGTATCAGGTAGTTTAGAAGGCCCAGGATTAATAATTGGCAGCGTCACCCATGTTTTGAAAGTACATCTCATAATATTTGTTATCCCTCTCCCTCCCTCTATCCTCTCTTTTTTTTCGCTTTTCTTCTTTTTCTCTCTTTCTCCTCCCTCCTCTCTTTATTTTTTCTCAATCTCTTGGGGCCCCTAACCTCTTATCCCTGGAGCTAGCACACATTTGTAGCACATCTCAAGTACAAGGTTTGAGTGATTAATTGTTGACAGACTGACGTAACCCCTGAACCTGATTCTTAAGTCGCAAGTGTGCTTAGGAGAGGGGCCAACCAGTTTGTACAGGGGTCAATTTGTAAATGATTCTCCAATCATGTTTGAAAAGCACACCATGTCAGGGTGTCTAACCATAAGGATTCATAAAAGGTATAGTTTGTATATTTTGGGTTTAAAAAAACAGTCCTAAAGTTTCAGAGTTATAGGCAAAAACGCAAAAAGAATAATAATGGTCACTTCATTGTAGCAGGTCACATTTTAAGTTTCTCCGATTGGATAAAAAATGGTGGCAAATTATTGGTGGAGTACTAGGATAAAATAAGAAATAGTTTCTGACTGTCTTAATGCTTAGTTTCCGATGTAGGGGCACAGAAGTCATCGTCCATTTGCCTTCAATGGCTTTATCTTGTTACCGCCCCTACTTTCTATAAGCAAGCCTTGAGACACTTCAAAACATTCCTTTATTTCGTCTAACTGAGTCTCATTAGTTTAGCACATGTTTATGAGTATTTTCATTTGTTGCATGTTTTATTATTTTTACATTTATTTGTTATTAATCTTTGTTTTTATTTAATTTGGCTTATATTATTTTATGTATTTGTAATTAATTTTAATTTTAACATTGTTTTTCTTTTAAATCTTATTTGTTATTTGTCTTTTATTTGTCTTTTAGCGTTTTCTTTTTTCACTCATGTTCAACTGTAATTCTTTTGAATTTTTTGGGTATGTTATAGATATTTAAATTATTTTTTTTGTTTCTATTTGATTTTGTTTTATTTATTATTGTTTTAATCATTTTGGCCTAACTTTATTCCCAACTTGGATTCACTTTAAGCTGTGTAGGTTTTAAAAAAGAAGAAGGGAAAGAAAAGGGTGAAAGCAATTAACGGATAACAAACAGCTCAAACAAGCACAAAACTAAAAATAAACTTATGACAGGCATGTCATGTTTAAGATATCAAATTGGGCTGCTTTTTCCATTATACAAACATTTTTTGATTAAAACTAAACTCTGCCCACAACAAAAGCAAAATTATTTAAATTTGATTATGAGTAGCACAGTAACTTGTCAAAGTGTCATTAGATAAGACCAAATAAACAGTAGGCCTATAATAGCAGGGGAAGCCCTTGGAGCACTTCAAGTGGTCTGTGACCTTTAAGTGCCAAGGACATTAAAGGATTATGAGGATTGCCATATTACACTATTCCACATTCTTCAGGTCCACAATGCAAATGAAAACCATCTCGCAAAAAAAACGGGTAGCATTCGGGTCCAATAAAAAAAAAAAACCAACACCTATATCCTTTTCAGTAACGCATCTAAATGTTCACTGTTATAAATCATCCCCAGACGCCTTCGGATTGCCAATATGTATTTAACACCAACTATCTCAACTCTTTCCAATCACAACCCTTAACATTTCTCAATATGATACAACCACGTAGGAACATGGAAATATCCACATTGGCCAAGTCTAGTCTCTAGATGTGCTTCAATTCTTGAAACCATTGCTCACAAACGTCCAAAATTTCACTTTTTCCTTCACAAAAACAAAAAAACAAAAAACCAAAACAAGCCTTTCGCCTGGAGAAGACTTCAAACACAAAATATCCAAATTTATAGCTCTCTAAACACCAATCCCTCTATCCAAAAACGGTTGACAGAAGTAAAATTTGTCTCGCAATGCAAAAGGCAGTACCTACCCCCAATACGAGCACACTTACTGTCTTACTGTCAGACACATTTTTGGATTTTCAAAAGTAGACCAAGTTTAATATACAAATACAGACATAGTCTGATAACAAAGATCGTCGTGTTTCTTTTGCGTACATAATGCCTGTCCACATACCAGAGAAGATGGGAAAGAAGGAGAAGATGGGTCAACTGTTACTTCAAAGATAAAATGTTCATCCCAAAGAGGTTCTATATAGATAGAGAGGCAAACGTTTACGTCATCTTTAGAAATCATCGTCTCGCATGTTTTGCCGACCACAAAGAAAAAAAAACATAGAGGACAAACAATAGAAAGCAAATGGCTGCTCCGCTTCTTCGACATACGGTGGGTGCCGCTTTGCATTATACACGAAGCGGTATGATACGAATGATGTATGTGTAGAGGTGGGGCCGGTGTTGTTGTATAATAGTGTACCTGGATCATTGTGTTCAGATACCCACTCGCTTAGGTGCTTAGGCGCGCTTAGGTGAAGATGTATTCCTTGAGGCGTTGGTAGACTAACGTGTTTTTCATTCGTTGTGTGCTTCATGAGGTTGACAAAATTTAACCACCCAATTAGCACCCAAAAACTGATATTTTGCCGGATTGGTTATTCGAATTGAAATGATGTGTGTATTACAAGCACCCAAACTAATAATTGATTCCGTGCAATATTCAAAAATGTCAGCGCCCAGCACGGACGACTGGTTTTGACTGGGCTTCACCCCCTTGACATACAACAAGTCATTGAAAATCCCCAGAACATTTCCAATTACCAGTTGTCAAGGCCATTTACACAAGTCATTGCACTTTGGTCGTGACCAGTAGGCGAAACGTACTCATTCTGATTACTTACCTACAATTTTGACCCCAAATTTTCAGCATTTTGCATTTGACACGGGTGACAAAACAGTATGGTTGAGTTGTATTCAAAATGCATTTATCTAATAATTCATCATACGATATTTACACGGAACTAACCGGTTATGTTTAAATTAGGCTAAAATAACAATGTCCTTACGGACCTCAAAAACATTAAATCAATGGCTAATTCCTGTTTCTTTCGTTAAAAAGTCACTCTTTTCCTCATAGTTCGCCAATGAATAAAATAAATAGTATCATCAGAAACAAAACGTGGAGAGTCATTACCAGACATTTTAGCTGGAATATTAATAAACTGGTTTTTTAGTATAGCAGCTGTGTGTTCAAATTATATACTCCCGTTCTGAAAAACTTTCTACGTGCCAAGTTGAGTCGGATGAACAGATTATTTCAAAGGTGCAATTGAGCGGCCTGAAGTACTAACCCATGAGCTTGAATGAGAGTAACCCTGGGTTAATCGGATTTCAAAATTGGAGCATCTCCTTCTTCTCATCCTTCTGCCACACACTAATCACTGTGTGAAAATAGCTAAGCTAAAATCGAGTCTTTCACAAATTTATGATTAAATTCCAAGTTACGTATTCTATGGTATGATATATATGTGTGTTTTGCTAGCTCATCAAAACGAAAAAATAGTTTGATATTTATTTAATCCCCAACAATATTTTTCTCTGAGTCAGCCCTTAATTCATCTCATTGAAACACGATGAGGATCTGCTTATACAGTTGACTGACGTAAATGACGTATGTTTATTCTTTTCAGATATAATCATGTTGTAAACGCGGACGGATGTAGGTCTAATGAGTTGTTCTGGTACTGATTGCACTTTACATCACAGGTGCGGTGGAGTGAGCTCTCATAATAGTCAACGACTGCCCAATTCCAGATTTTCGGTTCGTGAACCCAATTTATGTTAATTTTCCAATGTATCACATTGAAGGGGATGTCCCCCGAATTATGTTATGTTAGTTCCGCCCCCCCCCGAAAAGATGCACGGAGCCTGTTCTGCCCATTTCAACATCGCCCGCCATGTTTTATGAGAAATTGCATTACCGTGGACACGAACTGCACTATGTTACAGAGAGAAATTTCATCCACGACTACTCGAAAACAATTTTTTTAACTTGGAATTAAGATCATATCAGCAAAATAAAAATGTCATTAATTCTCTTTTTGGTGCTATCAAAATATTTCTCACATTTTTAACCCAACAATTTGCCAATTTTAGTACATTAAAAAAGCAGTTCTTTTTTCTGGCGACCATCTTGGACTCTTAAATGTTTAAGCCAACTTCAGGAAGGTAAAAAATTATATCCTTTAGTCCGGGATAAAGTTCCTATCTATAATAAAATTACAATAGCAGTTTTTCATAATGACGGCCATTAATTTTGAAATATGCAGTACATGCTAATGTGGAACTCTTTCGGGGCGGAATAATTACCTTAATCTACAACCTTGGAAAAATAGTTGGACCACTCACTACAATATCCTACAATCAGCCGAGCCAGAGTTGAGAGCCTACAAGCTCCTGTTATCACTTAATTGAATGCCCCAACCTTCCACTTCAACTTACCCTTCCCAACCCCAATCAATCAATGTTAGAGTTGGCAAGACTGCTGATGACGATACCCCCTTTTAGGCCATGATGCAAAAGCGAAAAAGATGCTTGGATAAGGACCAAGGTGACGCACCCATTCCGAAATAATTTTCCTAAAATTATAGAAATCAGTTCTACGCGTTTTCTCACTTCTAGTATGTGCACATTCTCGAGAAAATTAATTAAATGTCATCTCAATTTATACCCTGAATACCAGTGACTACTGGGCGTACACCATGATTCATTTACTCGAGCAAATAATGGGGGCTATTGATAAGTAAATCTGCTCGGTATGTAGAAGACCAAACACTTCACAGATTAATTTTTCATCTGGAACTGCAGAGCCATTGTTATTATCTATGCAACTGAAAAGATTGATGCAGGTGTTATACAATCACCCCGATTTAGATTACGCTATATTTCATGACGTGGAACACAAATTCCCTGTCTTCTTTCACGAATAAATAAGTAGAGGTTCTTCTACTGTGTGTTCAATTTTCCTTGACCCTATATTTCACCTTTTATTCGAAAGGAAAAGAAGGTTGAACGAAGTCATGAGAAAAAAATTGTTTGGAAAAACTGTTTTGGACCTCCATCTTTGTGCAGAACAAAACCCGTACTACCTGCGGTCGTTCGTAAACCCATTTCTATGCAATTTATTGCGTTATAGCCGAAATCAAAACTCATTAACCTATATGAACTGCATGTGAACCGGTTGTCGAACAACAACTTTTAATTGAATAGAAAAGAGGTCCTATATTAATTATGATTAAGTTATGGGTGTTGGTTCTGCACAAGATGTTAGGTCATAGATTGCCAATCAAAATTCAGGTCATGATTTTTGCCTCATCTTCGGTTTCCTTTTTGAATAATGATTATTGGACTATACGATCAAAGTGATTAAACTCTCAGCAGCAGAAAGTTTGAGTTTTATTTTTTTCGTGAATGATGCTGTAGCTCAATCTAAATTAGGGCGGTGGAAAAATTCAATTAAAAAGCTTTTAAAACGCAATGAACAATAAACCTGGTTTTTCGTCCAGAGAATCTGAAATCCGTTATCTAATCATCCTATTCATAACGGGGGGGATGTATTTAGCAATAGCACCATTATTTGCGGAGTCAATGGAACGTGTTGTACATCCCTGTCACTGATAGGGAAAAAAAAAGGAAATGACATGTAATTCATTTTCAAGAAAGTGCACATAAAATAAGTGAGAACACGCCGTAGAATGATTTTGATAATTTTAGACAATTATTTTTAGCAAAAAGTATGGACTTGTTAGGGGTGCGGTCACCTTTGTAAACGCCTTATGACAATCTGCCCGCTAGCCTAGGTTTCAGCATTGGTGGGGGTAGACGGGGGGAGGGAACCGTTCTCGAAATTCGTTCAACAAATGTTCCAACATTTTTTTTCCAAAGAATATAGTCAGGGGGACACCCCCGTCAAGGTAATATATTGGAAAAATAATTACCAGGTGGGTGCAACCATTTGCAACAAACTCGAATTTAGACCCGTACAGAGATTGTCTAATAACTTAACAAGTACCAAATACATGTGAGGGCAAAAAGTAGTATTGAACTCGCCTTTTGGGGGATTTTTATTGTAGTATGAACAAGTAGATGAATACCATTAATTGATAAATATTTCGAGCGACAGTTGCAATTAATTGCAGCGTTTATTAAAATAATGAGGTGCCTAATTAGATGTAGATACGACTAATTGCGCTCAAAATTGATGAATTTCTGTGAGTTGCAACGAGCTGTCGTAATTGGAAGTAGTTACGCTTTTTTGCACTCGCTAGGAAAATTAGTCACCTAGATACGCTATTTCTGTAAGGTAATCCTTGAGTGAGTAGATAAATATCTCAAAAGTCAATTTTAATGTTTGTTTGAAATCAAACTGCTATTATGAAACTTTTAGAAAAGGATCGTTAAAAGGCGATTCAGAGATATATTTTGTGGTGAATAATTAGAAATATTCACTTAAAATAGAGGTGGGTATACAGGGGGAGAAGAAAAGGGAAGGAAAAAGAGATTTCAGAACATTTGTCCTAACTCTTATTTGATGCAGCTTTAATCCCATGAGCATTTTTTGACACCAATTGTCAAAATCGGTCAAAAAATGAGAAAGTGCAAAAATTAAAAAAAAACGTGGGGGTGGGGGGGGGGGGGGTCTGAAGAGGGTCTGAAAATGATTAAATTTGTCAAATACTGTAATGTTATGTGACATTTAGCCATTTTGTAGCTAAACATACGTATTTGATGTCAAAGAATCCATTTGTAAAGTTCCAGCAGGGTGTCAGAGCTACCGCGTTCGTCAAAAATGCCATTTTGAAACAAATCAGCTATGAGGGCGATTTTGCCATGAGAGGTACGTGCGCTTGTTATTGCAATAATTGAAAACCTATCCTAAAGGTTATAATTGATATACCTACTCCAGAAATTGAGCTCTTTAATTGAAAGGTGTCGCTGTGGCAGCCAGGTTTAATTGCAATACATCATTACGGCAATGTTGTGCCATAGGGTTGTGTGTAGGTCATCGAACTTTTGGCACCATATATGTTTCAATAGGACATTGCCAAATTCATAAAAATTCGGCACTGTGACAAACGAAAAAGAGCTATGTGCTGAAAATTTCAGAAGATACTTTAATAAAGACGGGCTTATCTTCAATTCTACACAGAAAAATATTATCAAATGGGTAAGGTTATGTTATGGCGTGGCCGGCAAAGTGCCCTCGTGCTTAATTTTAACTTAAAATGCTATTTATGAAAACGAAAAATTGAATCTGACTACGAATTCATCAAAAAGGGTTCTCCCTTGACCTCAAAAACATAAAATTAATCCTAACATTGCCCTAAATGGTTGTTATGTAATTCCAGTAACTGACAAATTTTATCAGTTTCAGACGCTCTTCGGGACCCCCCCCCCCACGATTTTTGGATTTTTTGGGCGGCACTTTCTCATTTTTGGCCGATTTTGACAAAATTGGTGTCAAAATGCTCAGGAGATCAGCTGCATCAAATAAGAGTTAAGACAGAATGATCGTAAACATCATTATTTTCAATAGCCCACCCACCCCCCGACTTAAATGCTTTAATTCCAAAGTTAGAGATGAACCATAATTAAGAACTAAAGGGTGATGCAGTACCCTTTATGGCAGTAAGAAAATAAAGAAAAATGTGTCCGAGGTCGGAAAAAAAATAATAATTAAATAATGGACGAGTCGCAGGCCGAGTCCATGATTTTATTTTTTTCCGCCGAGGATACATTATTAGCCCATAAACAATACTGCAAACCCTTTATTTCTATCTATTTACCGAAAACAGCGCGATCTAAGGAAAAATGTCATTGGTCGATCCCATTATTGCAGAAAATGGGCAGTAAACTGCCAATCAGATGCTGCATTGCAATAATGGGCAGCAGAGGTATTAGAATATACTTTTCGGGGTGCAGTAAACATTTATTTGCATTATAACGGTGTCATTGATATCGTTTATAACAAAAACCGGATCCCAATGTTATAATAAAGTTGTGATTTATTAATGAATACCTTCGATTTGAGCTAGTTATTTTCACCGTGATTAGTACGAAGGGGCGGTAACCACCCTTCGACGTTAACCTTGTAAAATGCTTGGTAAGACGCAGTAAGACGAGGGTAAAAACCAATGTTTTGGGGGGCTTGATTTCGCGGCAACGGCATAACGTAAGCAGGCAATGGTGTGCATACTACAAGAGAAAGCAATAAAAAACAAACGTTTGGGGCTGGGTCTAACCTTATCCTAATCCATGCAACTGTAGAAGTTTTTTTATGGTAGAGTAAACCAAAGGGATAAGTCAAATCGTCCATTCACGCCAATCTTTTATTTCGCTCGTGGGCATTGCTGTCGGATGACGTCTATTTGATATACTCGGCAAGCGGCAACATTATGGGCTGAAATGTGATGAGAGTACGTTTTTGTTGTTGTTTTCTTGCTCTACATGTATACTAGGGTCATTTACAAGGTTCTACCGTCCTCATTTTTAAACCTGGCTAAAAAGTCTGAACCTAATTTAAATTATTCGTGCTTTATTTATTACAAAACACATTCATTTAGAGACGAAGTCAATACCAAAGACTTTTTTTCTTTAAATCTGTCTACTGAATTGGATTCATCAAATTGGTGTATACGTTTTGGTGCTGAAAGGGGATAATAGTAATGAGATGGCAAAAAAGTCTTTCTCAGAAGATCGCGTTAATGCATTTAGAAATTGCGCCTATGCACAAAACATTTCAGAATTTGGGTCTTTTTGTTATTCTCATGGAAAAGATGGAACTATTTGGCCGCGATATAAAAAAAGTTCATTTTGCCTTAGATTTTTCTTTCAAACAGACCGCCTTTTGGTCCTAACTAAGCTTTATGATACCGCTATAATCTACTTCCAACGTGCGTACCCAATTTGTTCTTGTTATGGCCAACCCATCGTGAATCATAAAGCATGGTTTTAAAGGTATTTTGACTCAGAGCGAAAGTGACTCCTTAATGACATTTGACCCCATATCGAGCACACATTTTGAAGGGTCTGAAGCTCCTTCATATACATGAGTCACATGACCATACAACGTTTCGTATAGCATACATGAATTTTTGAAAATTTTTTCACATTCAGACCCAGAAGGCCTAGGGCCAGTTAATGACCCTAGATTGACCTATCGACCCATAACTTTTGCGGAGGGTCTCAAGCTGCTTCATATGCATAAGTCTAGTTATCAAGCAATGTAATCTGCCATTTTGGCGGCCAATTTGAAAATGAAAGCCAAAATATATTCCGCCCTCTATCTCAAGGTACACCCCTGCTCATTTCTTTTTAAATTTATACCCTAGTGATGCCAAATCAACAGAGAAACATTATTCGCGGTGTTGTGGTCACAGGGGAGCTGATATTGACTATACTATGTGTGGGAATGTGTTAGTTAGCAGTTCGATGCCGGGTTGATGTTAGACTGTTTGTACAAAAAAGAAGGAAAAAGAACGAAAAAAGAACGAAAAGAAGCAGCAACCATTGATTTGAGTACTTTGGGTCTTTTATTCGATTTCACTAAACGCCATTCATATGATAACTGTACCATAGATAGACAAAACTCTGGCATTAAAAGTTTGGGTGAGGTAGAAGTGATCCGTGCATTTTAGCTGTCATTGAAGGGTGAGGCTATATAATTTTACAAAAGCGTAAAAAACAATCTATAATGCACAAATATTACTGATATATGGTGCAGTCTGTTTGATTTTTGGCGGGGCTAATAAAATTCTACTAGTCGGTCCCCGGGTTTCCCGATCACCTGGGTTTCGCGATCACCTGGCTTGAATGACCCTCGCATTTCGCGGCTCCTTTGACCTTGAATGACCCATGATGACCTTGTCGTGACCTTTAACATGTTCGGTATCAACAATCGACCCCTCCCACCAAGTTTCGTCTGGATACACCAAAGTTTACCCCATTTTACCTCCTTTGACCTTGAATGACCCTGAAGACCTTGTTGTGATCTTTAAAATTTTTGGCACTAGCAATGTCCATACACCAATATTTACCCCATTTCACATAATTTGACCTTGAATGATCTCTGATGACCTTGTCGTGACCTTTAAGATTTTTGGCATCAGCAATCCACTCAACCCTCCAAGTTTCATGTCCATACCCAGCTAGCCAAAAAACGTTCTCTGAACGTTTTGTGAACGTTTCGTTTACGTTTTGTGAACGTTTCCTCAAAACGTTTTCTGGAAGTTTTATTGTGGAAGGTCAAAAACGTTGTAGAACGTCATTTAAAAACGTTTCCAAAACGTTACGAGAACGTCCAAAACGTTAAAAGAACATTTGTTTAATGCCTAATTAAATAGTAACAATTAATGAAAAAAAAAGAAATCGATGTTATCTCGTAGGGGTATATTGCAAGGTTAACAGCATTGAACACTTCGCACATGATATTTGATAGACAGAAATTGTATCACTTACCTCTTGCAGGAGTAGAACATGGATCCTAGTCGGCTGATTTTTAATAGGTTAATGTCTATTTATATAGTCTAGATGTTTAGCAGGCGAGTATTTTTAACTATTTTTTTTTCAAATATTAAGCGATCATTTTATAAAGTAGCTTTTAGTGTAGAAATTCTTGTCCCTTAATCCTAAATCCCTTAACCCTAACCCTATAATGTCACATGGTGACGTTCAAAAACGTTTACAAAACGTCTTGGAAACACGTGCTAAGCTAAAACATTTTGTGTTTATTGGGTAACAAATCTTGATTTTTTATTATGCAACGTTTCATGAATGTATAAACAAATTAATGTTACATTATTTTGAAAAACGTCAAGTTATATTGCAGAAGTTCGGAAACACGTAAACGAAAAGTTTTATAAATTTAACAAAAATGTGTTTTATAATATAATTGAAACATTCTGTAAATGACGTTTTATGCACGTCGCATGGTAACCTAAGTACAAAATTAACAACTGGAACCGGTTCTTTCAATGTCTTACTAAATCCAACAGGAAACGGATATAGTATAACCAAATTATAACTTTTTTAAAACCTCAAAAAACTACGTTCCTTTAACGTTTCAAAAAACGTTTTAG
>JAMKCH010048482.1:0-54454 GCA_023653785.1 Ophioderma brevispina
AAAATACTAACTTTCTTTTCTTATCAGCAAAATAAGCTAATGCCCTACCACTGCTTGTGTGACCAATTTTAGACAGAAAGATTCTGCAAGTACTTTATAACCAGATTTTATGCGGTCTGCCATAGAAACTCCGTAATATTTTGCCTGCCAAAAACACATAGGGCGTCCTGAATGTCACCAAGTGACGTCATAGGTCCCATCATCTATATAACCATTCGCATTCTGTTGGCATCGTAATTAAGCGTTCTCAAAATTGCATTTCAACCCTTTGGCACCATTTTGGCAGCCATTTTGGATATTTGTAGATGGATTAAGTTTTATTCGTTTTGCTCCAATGGGGGTTCTACGACCTCAGAAACTTGGGTATAGCCACCAAAATCACAATTTAATTACATTTGTGGCTTGAGATATGGTCAAATAGTGTTTTAATGGCAGCCATTTTGAAAAAAAATGGCGGCCATAATTGGTATATTACATTTATAATGTGTAACTTGATTGCACCAATGACAGGAACCCCAAAAACCTAGGTTTTCACAAATTCACCATCTCTTTACACTGTGGTCTGTTGCGATATGGTCATAATTAGTTTTTAACTGGCGGCCATTTTGAAATGTCCCGCCATTTTGTTTGAGTAGCATATTCAGTTGTCCACCGAGAAGGTGTGTTGGAGGTCCCTGAATCCGTTGATACCCACCACACAACCTTTAACAGCATCCCATGTCAGGTAGACATAAAAAGTGGTGTTTGGCCCCTTGGGTAATCTCTGAGGCATAATTTCTTGCACATAACAAACGTTTTGCAATTGCTTGTTGGCGTGTACTGCATCTATGTGGCAAAAGAGTATCAGGTGCGTATGGTTTGGGCGGGGAAGCGGGCGAACATTATAACTGTCCAAGATTGAAGATGAGCCAGAGTCGTCTTTGTTTATTTTTGTTACTACTGACTAGGCCTGCTGATTCCAGATATAGTAATATATATTAACTCTAAAATTACCAGGTTCATATTTTGTAATGTATTCTCAACTCTTTTGTTGTCTATCCACCCTGTCTTTACTCATCCCTTAACCCGCATTTCCCATCCTGGGGGTTGTGACCCCGAAGGGATGTTTTTGTTAATGAATCTAAAAGGAAAATGCTCATGGAGCTTTTTGTCCACTTATTCAAAGTAGGAACTAAAGCACTCCTCTTCCAAAAGAACTCAGTATACCGCTTGAAAAAATGTTTATTTCCAGGAAATATATTAACAATTTTGTTAATTTTCCCATGAGCACAGAGGTTTAAGTCGGTTTCATTGTAGAAGTTTCAATCAGCTCAAATTTCCTTGTAACCTGTGCATTTTGTGGGAAGGAGGACTCCAAATTCCCCATTTCTAAATCATGCACACAAGTAGTTTACTAATGTCAATTAAACACCTCGTTTATCACATTAGACGTCATATTTACTGTTGGCAAACAAACACAAGTGGTTTAAAAGGTCCCGACATTAGGGATCAACCGACGTCCAAATCTTAAGGGGACATTCCATTCCAATAACATGGCCAGAAAAAAATACACAACTACCAGTGACATCATTAGTGAACTATCTGATTTTCAGTCATGTTCATGAATAGATTCACAACACCAGTTTCACTGATTTTCTATCCTCTGAAAAATCAATAGTTTCACTATTATTTCATCACCAACCAAAATATGGAATGCTTTCTTCCTTGTAGTACTTATACAACACATCAATTCTAATTTGCATTTCCTGGGACCTTTAAACTTGCCACTTCGAATGACATTTCAAGGGAAAACAGGTTGGAAATCCTATCTATAACCTTGGCAGTTGATCCTATCCTCTTTTGCCCTCAGACCTCATTTAAAGGTTCACAACCTCTTTTGCCTGAGACCTCATTTCTAAATGGTAAGCATCTGACACCCCAACACACAAACAAACACCGATCAAACCATTTCCATGTAACTGTGCTTTCCTTTTTTAAGGCTTCCCGACCTCATTCATATGAGCCTGGCATCTTCCCTTCTATTTGGGTCACAATCCCAGGTTTCTAAATGCTGCCTTATCATGCCCTGGTTCCTTGAGCTTGTTGAATTGCAACTACTGCCCAAATTGCCACTGCATGCCTTTATCTAGGGCAATTTATCCAAGGTTTTTACAGCCGTTTGGAGAAAAGCATGCAACCATGTTTCTGGAGTGTGGTGCATGAGAGAAATCAATTATCATTTAATCTAGCCACTACCAGTATTAGATGTTTGAATGTTACCCCAGTATGACATCTAGATTGACAAAGTTCATTCACATTAGGTTTGTGGAACAAGCACAATTTACACAATAATCCACAGAAAGACACTATAAACAAGATACACCTGTACACATGGTGTTTGCCCAGACAGAATATGTGGTAGTCCGGGTAAAAAGAGTAGGTAGGGGGCGGCAAAATTACTATGATGGGACACTTGGTCACAAATAAAATATACTGACCCTATAGTGACCACAATAATTTAGCATATTCGGGTATTAAGTATAATGTACGTGATGTGTAATTTAAAGGGCAAGTAAGAGTTGTGAGGGGGTCACAAATCCCCCCCACACTTTATTAAGAAACTACTCTCAAAATCCTGAAAATAAAAAAAAACCTACCCAGTTAGGAAGTCATTAATTTGTTCAATCTGGAACAGTGTTCAGATGATGGTATAGTTCATCTGGGAGGTCTGGTGATGTGGCAAGGTGGTAAACTACAGTATTTTCGGGTGGCAACCCGTGGAGAGGGGTGCAGATTGAATAGAAATTGGGTCTTTTAGTGCATGACCATGTGGACGAAATATACTTCGGGATGTGGGAATTTTTCATAGTAACACGTGGTCATTGAAAGTTTAGTTGATATTGTGAGAGAAAAAGGTGGTCATTGGTTGTAGATTGAAGCGATTGGGGGGGTTATTGGGTTGTTGTAAGTTTGATGTCCAAAATGGGTCACGGGAGGCATTCGATATTATACGCTAAATTTGTAAGGCTAAAAATGAGCTAGGTATCCCCTGGAAGGAAAGTGTATCTCATGTGCGTTTTTAGATCAGAATTTTATGAGGAATAGAAGATGTTAGGTAACAAGCACGGGAATCCTGACGCATTCCCCTATATAGGGGGTGGGTTATTTCTGGGGGTAAAAAAATAAGAAAAACATACCATATTATGGTATATATCATGATAACAACAAGATCTCCCGGCCCGTGTAGTGAGTTAGGAATTCAGGTATGGGAAATATAATATACGAGGTAAATAAGTTGTAGGGGGACTTAAAAGTGCTTAAAATGCCAGTATTGTGGGGTTGGCAGACCCCAATGGGGGGACTTCAAATAGTGACTTAAATTGGCCTACCGATTGGTAGATAAAGGTGTCCATTGAAGCTTTATGTGATAATTATGAAAAAGGGGCGTCAGGTTGTACTTGAAGGGGAAGGGGGTCCATTGAGTGTCACAGTTTGATGTTCAAGGA
Organism: Ophioderma brevispina; assembly: GCA_023653785.1. Lineage (NCBI taxonomy): Eukaryota > Metazoa > Echinodermata > Ophiuroidea > Amphilepidida > Ophiodermatidae > Ophioderma > Ophioderma brevispina. The sequence goes on from JAMKCH010048482.1 coordinate 3,486, forward strand.
CAGGCAGTAGATATCACACAAGGATATGGGAGCGCCCCCACCACCACCACCACCAGGATAGCACATATGCATGGTCCACCTCAATTATCATTACAAATTTGGTTGGCAAAACATTACCAATTAACTAAACAATTGAAAATGGTTAGTTATTGTGTTTTGCCGATCCAACTGCTCATGTGATAAACAAAATGGGGGGGGGGTGAGTTAAGAAATTATACTAATAATAATATGATGACAAATAGATCAACCAACCAGGTAGTAACCTACGAATCTGAGTTATTACTGCCACCTCTCCCCCCGGAACTCTCCTGTTTTTACAGAATGGTAAACATCCAAATTGTTTTCAATAACTCTTGGAAGTTATTTCAGTAAGGGTCCTTTCATTAATGATGTCAATTTTTTTTTTAAAATAAGGTCAAGCGCTTACATATAAAAAGGCAATTATTAGCTTATAAATATCGAAAATGCCTCTCATTTGATCCAATTTTGACATCAAATTGCACCCATAACCCCCCATCACTTCAATCTGCAACCAATGACCCCTTCTAGCACAATATTCCAACATAAAAAAACTTCAATGACCATGTTTATCTGGAAAATCCCACACCTGAAGCTATTTTCATACCACATGGATAGGCCACATATAAGACCAATGAGGTGCAGTCCCCCCTCCATGGGTTGCCACCAAAAAATACTGTATTGTATCCTCTTGCCACCCTACAACTTACTTGCCCTTGGTATAATACTACATCAAGTAAATTATACTTAAAACCCGAATATTGCAAATTCTTTGGTCCACTATCGGTCAGAAGTTTATCTTATTTATCGTCATATGTACCATTAAGTATTTTGCCCCCCCCCCGGAAATAACCAAATTTTTGGGGATGCGTTTCAGGAATCGGGGCGTGTTTACCTACAACCTTATCCTCATAAAATTCTGATCTAGACTAAACAACTTGAGAGAAACTTTCCTTTCCAAACTGAAAGCTATTTTCGTACATCTGGTATAGGTATCCATATAATCTTGCCTCTTGACGTGCGCATTTCCCCCCCCCCAGGTTTGCCACCCAAAATACTGCATTTTGCCACCTCACCGACTCCACCAGACCTTCTACTATCCCTGAAAATAAGTTTGGATGAACAAATACTGGCTTCTTAATTGGGTGGTATTTTGTATGATTTAAGAGTTCACTGCTATTTCTAATAAGGGGTCATTAGTGACCCTAACACTATTACCTTCGTATTCTTAAAAATCAAGTACATTATGACGTAAATACCGAATAGCTTATTTTAGTCATACGTGCGTAAGGATACTTATTATTCATATGTACCATAATATATGATTTTCTTAATTTTTGACCCCCAGGAAAAACCCCCTATATTGAGGATGCGGTCAGGATTCGGCCTTTTTAACATAACAGATGTCTTTATCCTCATAAAAATATGATCTAGAAAAAATACCACATGAGATAAACTTTCCATGCAGGTGATACCTAGCTCTCTTTTCGCCGGACTATGGCTACGGTGTCACATACAGCACACCACTGACCACACCACACCTACACTCACACACACTAATTGAACTGCAACACATCACCACTTAAGGAAGTCACCAATGTGGTGCTATATGGATTATGATTGTGTATTATTTGTTTATGTTTGTAGTAGCAACAAACTAAGGGGGGGCTGTGACCAAAACTACACCAAGCCAAAAAATACAGTTACTGCTGCAGCCAGAAGGCCAAAGAGAAGCAAGCTAAAAAGTCGCCTTTCTATTTGGTAAGGCTTAAGACAATGATATTTTCCCTTTAATTTCTACAAAATAGTACTTTAAAACAGCTGCCGTTCTAATGCCGGTGTTAAAAGGTTCATAATCTTGTACCAAGTAGTTAAAGGTTGTTTTAAATATCAAACTGCAAAAGAACATGGCAGCGGGAGAGGATTCTATCATCCAAAATATTTATAAACCTTAGTCCTAAATTTAACACTTGCTAATTTAGTCAGTGGGCATACGGATTCATTAGTTGCAGGACTCGTGTAATCACATGTACCTCCAAATTTTCTACCAACAGTCCCGAACAATAAGGGCCTACTTTCGGGCTGTTTAACATGCATTGAGTCAGTATCTAATTTCACCCAGTTTACCATACTAAAATGCCTATCTTGATCTTACACAATCCAGGAATCAATAGAACGCAAGGTAGATGACGACAGCAGAAAGGCAAACCTACAGAGAATAGCAACCATTAACAAGATCGGGTACAGCCAAACCAGTTCTATGTCAGGACCTGTTTTAGCGTTGTCCATTACAGCGGGCGGCGTCCACGTGGGTGGCTCAAATCTCTAGGCAGCGGGATAGGCCATGTGTTTTCTCAGTGTGTGCATGTTACTGGGTATGGAAGGGCCGGCATCAGTACCAGATGCACTTAGAAGCTGATACGGAGCCTGAAGACATGCTGGTTGTTGGAGGAAATTATTAAAAGGTAAAGAAAAATATGATAAGGTTGTACACGTTCTTAAAAAGAAGCAATTTTCAATGAAACAATTTAATGTAGTTCATCTATTTTCCCACTGGCCAAGGTGAAATTCCTATTGTCTGTCTAGTTACAAGAACATGGTAGACAGTTGCCACCTTGCTAGGAGAAAAATCCTTGGGCCCAAAACACGATCTGGGTGTGCAGAATAGCTACACAAGACCTCGGACCTGTGGAAACATCATCTTTAACACTCTTCCATGTCCTAAACCAAACCACCTGTTACATCCATATTGAAACGTTCTGAACGCGGTGCCAGGTCACAATATGGGAAATGAACACTAATAAATGCATCAGTTGTTTGAAACATCGAGCGTTTCAGTAGAAATGCATTAATACGGAGTTAGGCATTGAAAGTGTACTTCTTACGAGATGCAGTAAAGTGTTATTGTGCTGTATATGCAAACGGAAAGTTGATTATTTTGTGCATAATCTATAAATACTTAAAAAAAGCGAATTTGTCTAATGTCAATGTACAACCCTCAAGTTACATGTCATTGCCCCACAGTACAAGTAGTTGAAAGTGCAAAGCACCAAGACTGGGAGCAGACTGGTGTGGTATTCCTTGTTCAATTTGAATTAGGCAACGTCTCGTAATATGGCCGGAGTTTCATGAATTTGGTATAATATGACCAGGTGTATTCGTGTGACATAAGCCCAATTATCTTCCACAGAAGCTTTGCCTGGCAAACTAATCATTCTACTTTTTTAGAGCGAAATTTAAAAATTTCCTTCAGAGACCAAATTTGTAGGGGAGAAATAAAAAAAAGCTTGTTGTGCTAATTACAACATTAAATGCCCCTGAAATTGAGTGTACTTTGCTAGCAATGATGGTAAGGTCCATTGATAGTTTTGCATGTATAGAAATTGTTCTGTTGAAGTATTTAGCTTAAATTATCCTTTCTGCAGGTACGCCATGATGTACCCGAGCCAAGGCGCCGCCCTCTATCTGCACACTTCCCACCCGCCTCCGTCCTTCCTCACTGACCGTGAGCAACGGTCAACATTTGAGCAACAGAGATGAACCAGATGACGGCTTACATGACCTGCATATGGCCTCCCGATTCCAATTCCCTGAACTGCGACTTATTCAGTATGATTGTGGTACGTAATATGGTGTGTGAATTACCATTAGAGATTATTCATAATGTGGCAATATTTACACAAATATTGAATGCTGAAAGAAGCATGGTTTAAAAAAGTGATCGCAGAATTGTGGAATAGTATAGTCTTGACCTAATGATGTATTGATTTTTTTCTGTATGAAAATTAAACAGGCAGGTGTACCCAGATGGAAACAACATATTTGTAGGTCAAGGCAATACGAACTCGGCGAATAATAACTAGTGTTGGTGACCAGTGTTGGTTGACCCCTTTCCAATTTAAAGAGTAACTGTGTCTACATAAAGAATTATATGGCTTTTGTGACCAGTTTTGGCAAAATGTATTTCTTGTAAGAAAAACTTAGTTTGTCGTGTAGGCTTTTTGTTTGTAATGTTTCAAAAAGTTTAATGCTCCTGTTTTAGGGATGAAATATCGCCTACTCTAGTTAATCTTCTGTTTGGGCTGCAGTGTTTAGAAAATTAATCTCATTTTGGGCCATTTTGCAAGGGTGGTTTCAAACTTTCAGTGTTTGTGATGTACTGCTGTAACCTTGGCAATAATATAAAAACATGGCGTCTTGCTCTTGGTTTTCATCTTAGTTTGGTTTGGGTTTGTTGCTGCTGATCAAACAGTTAAAAATTGGGACTATAATTATACTTAGTTTTTAAAGTCCTCAAGCAATTATTGGAACAAATTTATTGTTTGATGGTCTCAATGTTGAGGTTTTCAGTTTCCACTAAGCCAAATTCGACCAATTGAGAAGTTAAACACACGTGTTTTGAAGTCAAATTTAGAAGTGGCCATGTCACATCAAATTATTAATATTGCATAATTGTTTAGTTGACGCAGTTAAAAAGATAAAACCTGCTATTGAGGGCAAGAAGTTTGAATCTTGTAACGTTGGAAATGTTCCTCCCAGTCGCAAACTCAAAATTGTTCCCCCCTTATCCTTTAGGCCAATACTCCAGCCATGGACGTACTCCTACGAAAGCTCAAAAGTTGGCGCTCACCCGAGCACTCATCTTAACCCAGTGACGAGCTGTGTTGGATGTCTTAGAAATGTTCCTTAAACTACTACGGCACATCTACCTCACTTGATGGAGCGACAAGGGTGGGCAAGACAGGTACCGGGTTGCTATGACAACCTGCCAATTTTGAAGTGCCTATATGCCTTGCATACAGTATACTGTTGGATAATTGCATCTATTAATTTTAGTAACGAATTGAATGCAGCTTCCAAATATTTAAGTCTAGTCCTCTGTCTAGCCCCTACCCACCATTCTCACCATGTTGCCGATTAGATCAAAAGTAACATAATTGTATTGAGATAGTCGGCAGTAGTACACATATGGTAACCCAATGAGGTTTTCTACCAGCCGATTTTATTGGCTACATACCAACTGTGTTATGATATATTTAGCCAATCAAAGGACATGGTAAGAGCAAGATAAATGTTTGTACCGATGTATAGAAAGTCAATTTTGATTGGTTACTCAGAGGTTGTGTCATGTTATGTCATGCTAATTAGCCAATCATAGATACTGAAAGGAAAAGAGGTTAAGTCTAGAGAGGTTAAAGGTGAATAGAAGTAATAGTACTACGCACTCTGGCTGTACTTTAAGAAAGTTAACTTCAGGACCCGAGTTAAACCCAGCATAATCTTTAATGAATGGAACCCTTCTCTTTCATCATACTCTTCACTGCTAACATAAAGTGTTGGTTTTTGGAAAAAATAATCTGTTTAAATTCACTGAAAGACAAGGGGAAATTAAATGCAGATAACAATACCATTCCCTCTTAATACTGTTGAAACAAGCAGAAACAAGCACATAGACAAGCACTTATCAAGCTGAAAACAAGCTATAGCAAGCTATAAAATAACCAAGCTCAAATTGAACAACAATAGAACCACGTGAGGGCACTCAAGTGAAGTACTTAGCTTCAAAGTGCGTTATTTCAAGTGGTTGTGATTGTTTTATTTTTGTTTGAGCTTGCTATAGCTTGGTTCTGGTTTGAATTTAGCTTGTCTTGGAATGAGTTTTATTGTTAGTTGATGTTAATTTCCCCTTTCAACCAGAGGAGGGATTACCGAGGACAAGACATTTTTAAATCAAGCATTTTATGTTAGCAGGGTATGAAAGCTAACTGTAAAACCATTGAGCAGAAAATCCATGAATGTATCAGGGAATGGTCATCGAGAAGACATTTCTCACCTGAAACAGCACCACTTTCCATAGCATGCATTGATAAAGGAAAAAAGTCCACTCTGAAGGACCTGACACTGGTTTAAACTTTGGTCTAAGTTAGACTCCGCTTTGAAGATACCAGAACAATGTGGCATACATGTTGTCATGCTTCAAGGGAAACCAAATAAAAGTGTGAAGTACCTTTAAGTTCTGGTTTAAATGTGGTGCTAACATGTACTGAAAAGAAAAATGTTTGGCTATAACCAAAGCCCTCTCAACTTTCCATGTTGAATTTGCTGTGACCATGGCCATAGATTACCACACATGGGTCTTGCCCTCATGTTTGATCCTTAGTTGGGTTAGGTTGGATCCTGATCAAACAGTAAAACTGAGGACATATTTTACTCATGTACTATTAATCTCTGAAGTCAGTTTTTATTATAAGCTGAAAACATTAACCTATCATTCTCAATCTACAATGATTACAAGTGTAAGGATGTGGCAAAATTACTATTCTTTATTGTAATTTTGTTCAGTTCGGTTTTTATCCAACGAATTTTCAGGACATCGGCCCTAATACAAAAAATTTGTACATTCATTTATATACAGGGGAATTCATGTTGTAAGATAACCAGTATGAAACAAGATACAGTATTATTATCTTTGACACATTTAAATATACTAAAATATACTAAATAATACAAGTAATGAAAGTTCTTTATTCCCTGTATCAGATAATAACAAGATTATCAGAAACAGGTATTCTGGTGTGATACTTTCAGGTTCTGATGGAGCGGTTCAAGGACAGAATTCCACGCATCTTCGTTTCATTCGTCCACGCGTAGTGGCGGCATCGGTGTGAACTTGGACTGGAGCAGACACGGTTATCTTTTATGATAGGACCTGGATCCACCATGGGATTGCCCCAGGCCCAAGACAGGTGCCACAGGATAGGACAAACCAGAGATGGCATATATACAGGGCTTGTTAATCAGCAGAAAATGGCGCCATGCCAGAAAATTGAAGATGGGGATATTGTTGTTGGCGTATAGATTGTTAAGGGAGTTATAAAGGGAGACTACGCAGAAGTGAATTGTTGATGAATGAACAGGATAAAACAACTTTGCAACTGACCTGCATGCGTTTGTAATAAGTTAGACTAGCGTCTGCAGATCTCTTTGAAGATAGCTGCAAATCATTCCTGAACACGCATATTGCAAGGGAAAACGTAAATCACTGGTTGTGACATACTGGTTAGAAGGCCATATGTTAAAGGGGCACATTGCAGTTGACTGCGCCATGTAAATGGTTTTGCCCAGTAAAGGTACGTGTTCCGATCGTCTTTGGGACCCCCCCTTATTTACCGGACGTAGTATCGATTGTGAGATCAGAGAAAGGCCGTATTTGTCTCATTGTCGTCCTGAAATTTGACCCTCAAATCCGTTCATTCCCAAGAATATAAACAAGAACTCCGTTTTTAGTGTGGGAACCATCAATAGTAGCATAAGCATTGAATATGTCTTTGCACATTCATTATTGCGTCTACCATCACAACTTCAAGTTTTTTTCCTCCACGGTACTTGAATGGGGTGTATACATTGGCAAGTGCCAGCTCTCATATCAGTCCACAAGAACACAATGCAAATAATCGAACAGCAAACCTTCAACCAGTCAAGTTTGCAACTCATGTTCACACCCTTGTATAATTTTACAAGGTATGACATAGAGATGAGCTCAAGTGTTTTGTTCACCGTATCTTTGCTATGAAAAAATCTTATTTTTCATGAAGCTATTTAAGAAGTTAAAGTTTTTTTTTGCTATTTATTGCTTCCTGTTTCAGATTGGTGAGTGAGATGACGGTAGAAGAAAACAATCTGAAGAAAGTCCAACCAAAAGACTCTTGGGTAGATTTCTCCATTGTAAGGAGGCAACTTCAGCAACAGCATTTTTCAGAGAGGTAATTAATATGCAGAAATTCAGACCCACTTTTCTATTTTCCTTTCCTTGTCCCAAAGTTGCATTTAAGGACAATAATTGCAGGAAAAATATGAGAACATAATGAATGCACCCTTACTGAAATCACTTGTCCATAAATTTGAAAATCTAGACTGTTTGCATTAGCCATTTTTTGTGGCAATTCTCCACTGAAAATAAGGTGTTGTCTTCCCTGCCAGAATTTAGTTTATCTAGCATATTTTGTGATGTCAATTCAAAGCAATTCAGACCAGATTCGGACCCTAGTAACTTCAGAGGCTGTAGTAAGATATTGATCTGATAGTAAAATGGTGGAGTAGCCGGGATTAGCACTCACAATAGCAATGATCTATGAGCTGATTTGCATGCTTTTCAAGTTTGATAAAGTGCTGGCAGTAGTGTCTGCATTCTTGGCTGAAAAGTGAAGCTTACAAGAACAGTAATATTAGTTTTCCTTTTTAATCCCCTGGCTTTGAAGCAGCAGGGGGATATTACGAGAGCGCGAATGGTGTTCCATTTGGTTAGGTTTTTTTTTTCAGGTCTCCTCGAAAAGTTAAGTCTGAGTTAAACCAGAATTGGGTGAAGGTGCAATAGGTGTTCCTTCATATGTGGATGTGTCAAAGGTCATGGACTGTAAGGTCCAAATGTCATCTGAGGGTCATGTTCCAGTTTGGTAGGTTTTCATTTTTAGGGTCTCTTTGAAAAGTTGAAGTCTGAATTCACCCTAGCTTGGGTCAAAGTGCAATACGGATTCCTTCATGTTGTTCCAAGGTCCAAGGTCACATACAAAGGTCATCTGCGGGTCATGTTCCATTGGTTACGCTTTCATTTTTCAAAAACTGCTACATTTCTCTGTTTTTCTATGAGAACAATTTATTGAATTTTGATGCCCTGGCAACTGGCAACTGTGCCAACTAACCAACTTGTTTAACTGCCATTGGCGGGGGAATCGCGCTAGTTCACTTGCGTTATTTTTTGGCTCTAGCGAAGCTATGAGCCGCTTTTCAATCGGGCCAGAATTTGTCTTACCAATCAGACACTTTGGCGTCCGTTTTCAAGAGTTTGCTATAAATGTTTCCACTTTTTTCTGCTTGATTGTACGTCTTATAAGTGGCATGTGCGTTTGACTATTTTTTCAAGCTTTTCTACTCTAGTAGCCAGTGAAAAAGTGGGTCCGGGGAAAAGCAATATTATTTAGGGGGTTGGGGTATTTATTAGGACCAAGAATCGATTGACATTGAAAAAAGGTGTGAAATTTGTACCATTTTTCGTATGTCCGTGGCTTTGTCGATTATTTGCTGTGTAATAATGTTAGTAGTAAACGAGGGGATGGAAATCGGCAACAGTGGTCGTGAAAATAAGTTTCCTGACGGATTTGTGTTTCAATTTTGTGATTGAAGCCGTGGTGGTTAAAGCTTCCGAATTAACTCGCCGGCTCACCAAAAACAAACTCGACCCATTACCACAGGAATCTCCCGGTTTTGCTAGTAAATCTCCTGATTTTCCGTTTTAAAGTGACGGAGGAGATTTTTTAGGATACCAATTCTCTTAAATTGCACAGGAGTCGAGTGGTTTTAGACACCTACCAAGAAAGTTCCCGAGAAGGTTTTTGGACAAAACAAAGTACATAAAGAAAGAAAACTGCAAAACCTTGTTTTGAAACTTGCTGACTATCGTTAATTGTTCCCATAGAACCCACTGTTGCGTTTCTGTTCGGGCACGACAGAAAGTACTAAATAATCATAGTATTAAATAAAGACGGCGCATTCGGCTTAGTCACTTCATGTGTGATCGAATACAATGGGAAAGATTCCAAAATATGCAACAAAAAACCCGGGGTTCTGAAAATTAATTGGGGGCGATTTCTTTCTTTCTGGAAAATCTCCTCATGTCTCTTAAGGAAAGAAATAAATATATAACATAAATAAGAGAGGGCAAAATATCTTTAGAGTGAATAAAAGAACATAGATTTGATAGATTTTCAATTGATTAAAGTATGGTAAACTGGTTTTCCTGAATTAATTTTTAGGACACAGACAATCTTACACGCTATGCTTATTCTTAAACGGATGGGTTCACTTCCCATTAATATTTTGATTAACCATTAACCTGCTGTATGGTAATGTCTCTGATGGTTATTTTAGTTAACTAAACTGCAAGGTGCAAATGATATTCCAAAAAAAAAGGCATTGGTATAGCGGTTTTGTTTTGAAGTTTTCAAGCTTTAAAGGTTTAGGGTCTTGGAACGTTTCCCCAATGTACTGTAACAAAGTATTTAAAAAAAAAAAACTGTTGTCGGGTCGCCAGGCATTTAATTTAGAAGAAATAAGAACAACATTAAAAAGCATTTAAAGGAGTAGATGGTTTTAGTTTTAAGTGCACTTTTATTACAGAACATGTATAAAAAGAAATCTCAAACTGAATTAAAGTAGTAGATGTTTGATACATGAGCATAAGATGCATTAGAACCAATCCACCCTTGTTTACAACTTGATCTTCCCGTTGACCTTTGACCTGTGTTGTGGACATTTGACCTCACATAGTTAGTTCATAAGCTTTAATTTAACAGAGGTTACACCCTCCTGTCATTTCAAAATAAAGAAAATAGAAAAAAAAACCGCCCAATTGGGCGCAAAACAAAATGTGTTTATTAAAACTGAATACCCAAGTTATAAGCTTAATTTAAAAATAGGTTACACCTTTCCTGTCTTTTCAAATAAAGAAAATAGAAAAACGCCCAATTGGGCGCAAATGTGGTTTAACTGACATTCCCAGTTATAAGGCTTTAATTTAACAGAGGTTTTACACTGACACTGTCATTTCAAATAACGCAAATAGAAAAAACACCCAATGGGGAGCGCAAAATGTTCAACTGAATCCCCAAGTTATAAGCTTATTTACCATAGGTTACACCTGTCTGTCATTTCAAATAAAGAAAATAGAAAAAAACGCCCAATTGTGCGCAAATTGTTTAAAACTGATCCCAAGTTATAAGCTTTAATTTTAACAATAGGTTAAGCCTTCCTATCATTTCAAATACAAGCAAATAGAAAAAAACGCCCAATGGGCGCAAATGTGTTAACTGAATCCCCAAGTTATAAGCTTTATTTAACATAGGTTACACCTTCCCCGTCATTTCAAATAAAGAAAATAGAAAAAAACGCCTAATTGGGCGCAAATGTGTTAAACTGAAATCCCCAGTTATAAGCTGTAATTTAACATAGGTTACACCTTCCTGTCATTTCAAATAAAGAAGAAAACCCCAATTGGGCGCAAAATGTTTAAACTGAATCAATCACCAATTTAGAAGCTTTATTGTACCATAGGTTACACCTTCCTATCATTCCATAAAGAAAATAGAAAAAAAAACCCCAATTGGGGGCAAAATGTGTTAAAATTGACTCCCCCAGTTTACGCTTTCATTTAAATAGGCTATACACCTTCCTGTCATTTCAAATAAAGAAAGAGAAAAAAACGCCCAATGGGGCGCAAATGTGTTAATACTGAATCCCCCAAGTTATAACTTTAATTTAACATAGGTTACACCTTCCGGTCATCTCAAATAAATAAAATTATAAAAAGCCCCAAATTGGGCGCAAAGTTGTTAAAACTGAAATCCTCAAAGTCTAAGCTTAATTTAATGTAGGTACACCTTCCTTGTCTTCAAATAAATATGTTACCTAAAACGTTTCGTCTTAAATAATATCAACACAATACATGGTAAAGAGCTTTCAAGCATTACGTAGTATAACTCTACGTGGCCGGATCATTTTCTTATAACTCCCTATTTTGTTACTACTTCACCCTTTTATCTATCTCTGCAAAAACGTTTAAATAAAAAAAAAAACCAAACTCCCATCAAAAAGCAAGTCTTTCCCAGATACTAAATCAAGAACTCTCGTTTTTTTTCAAGGCCATTTCAACATGCATGATTGTTATCTTTGTCTGAAAGTTGCATAGATTACACCCAACCTAAACTGCTTCCAAAATAATAGTCCAGTACGTAAATCATTTTCACATAAAGAAACATTTATGAAATGACCCTTCAGCTATAGAAATAGACTTCCTTCCATTTTTGAGAGCAGTGGTTTCTATAGTCGGGTTGCTAAAGAGGCGACCCGACAAAAAATCTCTATAGAACTCAATACATGTTCCTACTGACAGTGTCCTTAAATGGGGCTGTCAGACGGCGGAGCTCCTGGTCATTTTTTGGAAGCGCTAGTATTTTAAAGAGCTCTCTCTCATGTTGCAGTTGCATTATGCGTGCAATAGGTAGCTTGTTTCAAGTTTATGAGCCACTGTCCTTAAACAATATTTCCATGTGACTGTTGCATACATGACGTTTTGCTTAAATTTGAGGACTTCCAGATGGCAGAACTTCCATTTTTGTTTCAGGAGCAGGTTATTCAAAGAGCTCTCTCATGATGTAGTTGTATGTGGATGGCTCAGCTTTTTTGTTGCCTGCCCTAAGGCAGGAATACACAAGGGATCACTTTGTCTTCTGTTGTGTTGTCCTGTGTGTTGTGTTGGATGTCTGTTTGTGAAAAAGGGTTAACATTTGTAAATCCTATACTTTCCATGGTTTAAACCAAACTTGGGTCATAGGTGCAGCATGGATCCCCCAACTTTTGATGAGGTCACAGGGTCACATGTCAAGGTCACATGTCAAGGTCAAAGGTCACATGCCCAGGTCAAAGATCCCGTGAGGTCAAGTTAAATAGGCTGAAAAACATGTAAAATTGACCTCTTTTTGACAAAGAGAAGTTTTAAATTGAACCAAACTGAATCATAGGGGCAACATGGTATCCCTCATTTTCGATGAGGTCAAAGGTCACATAACCAAGGTCAAAGGTCATTTGAGCAAGTTGTAAAATAGGCTGACAAAATGTAAAAATTGACCTCATTGGAAAAGATGAAGTTCAATTGGAACCAAACTTGGTCATAGTGCACATAGGTTCTCCCCTTTTAAATGAGGTCAAGGTCACAAGGTCCACATATCACGGTCAAAGGTCATGTGAGGTCAAGTTGGTAAGATAGCCGGAAAATGTAAAATTGACCTCATTGGAAAAGTTGAAGGTTCGAATGGAACCAAACTTGGTTTAGGGATATTACATGCAAATGCAAACCCCCCTCTTGTTTATTAGGTCCAAGGTCATATGTCAAGGTCAAAGTGTCATGTTAAGGCCGATCATTCCCTAACCGTGACGGCAGGTGACACAAGGCGGTCCGAGGACCGATGTTTTTTTTTTTTTAAAAATTTGATCCCCAAAATTTAGACTTTCCTGCTTTCATGTAGTATAAAAAATCAGCCGGAATTAAGTTGTCTATACTGACAGTTCTTAAAATGGGGCTTTCGGAACGCGGAGCTCTGTCCATTTTCCTCTGGAAAAAGCTGATGAATTTTAAAGAGCTCTATCTCATATGCAGGTCCATTATGTACAATATGTACTTAGTTAGGTTTTAAAGTTATGAGTTTTAAAGTTTATCCTTTTACCATTTTTTTAAAAACCTTTCATGTCATTTCTCGGGTCCAAATACTTAATTACCTTGGTCCTGTGGAATACTGAAAGTCTTCAGCAGTGGCGTACCAGGGTTTTTTGCTGACGAGGGGCCCAGATTTGTGAATGTACCGACACACGACAAAAACTTTGTTTTCATGGCTCGCTACGCTCAAAGTCGGTGACCTCATTTTTTTTGACCGTCAGCCTCTGAATCTGAAGACGGGGGAGGGGGGAGTTAACGCAAAATACTAATAAGGGTAATTAGGTCATAGTATTGACTCAATTAATCATTTATTACCAATTTCTATACCATTTTTTCTATAAATTAAAAAAAAAGCTTACAGCTTTTTAGACAATGTAACGACGGGAACCCCCGGTTATGTACCGACACCAACCGCTCGTCGGCGGGGCACTTTCCCCCCCTCTGGCTACGCCACTGAAGCTTAGTTACCAAAGTTACTCAAAAAGAAACCACTGGCCAGGATTAAAATTTTTGATATACAAACATGGACCTTTGATGACCCCCTATGTGATCTTGGGACCCCCAATTCATTAAATCAAACAAAGGTTAACAAATTGGCCTCATTTCTCACATATGCATCGACTGATTAACTTCATACTTGGTCAGAGAAAAACCACTGGCCTGGCCCCAGGCCTCACCTGTGGTGTAACAAAAGTGACGTCTGATACCCCTTTTTTGACACTTTGACCCCTTTTGGTGAAATCTTAAAACTCCATTTCTTTGGCACATAAGAATGCCTACGGCCACCAAAGGTCTCAAAAAGAAACCACTCTGGACTGTGCCATGACTTAATGTGAGATGTACACAATTGCCCTTTCTGAACCCCTATTTGACCTTTTGACCCCAATTCAGTAACATCAAACACCAAAGTCTCCTACCAAAGAAGCATGGCCAAAATCTATCAAACCTCAATCTAAACGACTCCGTTGACAAACCGTGATGCAGGCGACAACAAGCGTTTCCGGGGAACGATGTATTTTTTACCATATTTGAACCTTTTCACATCGAAATCATGCATGCATGAGCGTTGACTTTGACCAGTGAGGTCAAATTCACACACGTCAAGTGACTTCGCCAGTCCAATTGAATCGCATGATAACCTGAGGTCAATGGCAGTCCCCCATCTAAGTTCCAAGTTCAAATGTCAAAAAATTCAATCATTTCTATTTTACCACCGTCAAAATGAAGTCTCGCTACTGTAAATCCATAGAGCCTCATCACCAGTGGTGCTCTTGTTATGTTAATTGTCCAAGATTTGTAGAGTACAAATAAAAAAGCGGAATAAAGAAAAACTGAGAGCCTTTAAAACTAAGCCTTGTGATGTTTAATTTTGATAATTAATAAGTTAATTTGATGTGGCGGGTCAACTTATATCCAAAATAGCCAGTAGGACTTTCAACCAGCTGATAGCTGATTGAATATTCAGATTGTTCGTTGTAAATGATTGTCACTTCTACAATGCTAACAGAAGTTACTGAAATTGGAATAAAGCCACATCTTTCTCTGATAGGGTCTACTACTAAACTACTAACAAAAGTGTTAAATCCGGTTTTATCCCTTCAACGGGGTGGCCCGATTCACTCACTTCGCAGCAGCTGCCCTTACTCCTTCCTTCCGCTTCACCCGATTCAACTGATCCTCCATCCGCAACCCAACCCTCCTACTCTCCTCCTCCCTTTGCTTCTTTCCATGTTCTTTGTTTGGACGTCCCCTCCACCTCGAACCTCCCAACTCAAACTCAAAAGCCCTTCGTAACACATGCTCCGTCATTCTTCCTCAACACATGCCCCATACCAACGTACACTTTCGCCTTCCGCCAAACGGTCCACGCCTCTTCCAAAACCACATCTGCTCAAAACCTCGTCTGTCCATCTCGGGTGTCCCCACTCACACCACACATCCGCTCTCATCATTGCTCTCTCTGTCCTCCTCAGAATCCCCATCTCATTTTCGCTCACACACACGTCGCTCACTCCCTCAGCATCACTGATCTTACACACCTTATACACCATTCCTTTCATCCTTCAAAAGGATATCTTTTCCCTTGCAACAACTCCCCACATTCCCTAAACTTCATCCATCCATACCTCACTCGAGCTGTCACAGCCCCTCGCATCAACCACCCCCACTAACCTTATTCGCGCAGTATGTGGAACTCCTTCACTGACTCCACCTCATCACACACTTTTTCCCTCCTGTTCCCACCATCCCTCCCAGCTCCCTTGCATCTCTCACACACAAATCGTCTTCCACACTCGGGGTCACTCTCTTCATCTTTGTGCAATCTCTCCCATCGATCATTTCTTCACACACACTGAATGGTTGCTTTTACTCTCCCCTCACACACCACATGGGTCTACCTGTACTTACTACCACCTCCCTCTCATCCCACTCACCAGCACTTTTGACTTCCTAAGGTTTACCTTCAACCCTTACTCTCAAAAGCCTGTCTTCCATTTCCACAACTTCTACCCTCCTCCGCTCCTATTCTTGCTCATTAAAGACCAAGTCCATCAGCGTACAACATCTCCCTCAACAACCTTCTTTTTGCACTCTTCGTGACTACATCAATCACAATTGCAAAAATCAATGGCGAAAGTACAGAAACTTTATGCACACCCACCTTCACTCAACTGCTCGACAAAGCAGACCCCCACTCTACTTTGTTTTGTTTCCTCATACAAACCATCACTGCTTTAACCACTACTAAACTTCTTGGTCTCTCTCTTCCTCATCGCCCACTCCATAACTTTCCTCGGTACCCTATCAAATGCCTTTTCCAAGTGTCTACAAAACACATATACAGCTGCTTCCCTTTAGCTTGGTTGGTATTCCTCTTGAACATCCTTAAAATAAAACTGCATCTATCGTTCCCTTCCCTGGCATAACCCAAATTGCAAGATGTTTAAACAAAATGGGAATTACTCTAAAAACTTACAATTGTTAAAATGTAACCCTTATTGGGCTGTAAGTTATTGGTTAGGAAATTTAACAAGGATTTTTCCAACCGACAAACGGACCCCATCTGCCAATATTAGTGGTGAAAGCCAAATGTAAACTTTTTTGTTTTGTTTTGGACTTCTGCATGAATAGATAGTCATTATAGAATGTAAAGTTGGTGGCAGGGAAATGAGAACAGTGATGACAGAGATTGTTTGTGGTTATCATTAATCACTGAAATAAATCATGTGACATCAAATCTCTTGGCTGTGTCTGAGTTCATTTCATTACACTGCCATTTAGTACCATATCATTGTTAAAATTCATCATTAAGAGTTAATCTCTCAACATTACCATGGGCGTTATTCTCAATGACAATATTCAAACATCACGTGCAGTTAGAACCTGTGTTAGGTCACTGTATGGTCACTGTATAAAACATGGTGGTACAAGACTACTTGAGCAACAAATATGGATGTCAAAGCTCATTAGGAAAATGAAAAGTAAAGGTTCTCCCCTTTAGATAAGAGTTTGGGTCTCTTCTGTGGTTACTTAAAATTGGGCAAAAAAGGTTTTGGGAAATTCTGCTATAGATGTTGTTTGAAGGGTTATAGGGCTGTTGTCTACAAGCGGAAGTACAGTTCGGCCATTTGAGTACGGGGAAGTGGAAGTTATAGAGCGGACATTTTGTGGTGATGCTTCCATAGGCCACCGTGTAAAACTGGCATAAAATGCACCAAATTTTACTGATTTGTTGATAGCAGGAGACTGGATGGTCATAGCCGCTGTTAGGAAATAACATGCACATCTTAGAATGACTATTGTTTCACTTGCATGGAAGAGAAGAAACAATCCAAAGAAAATGTCCTAAAGGGTGCAAACGCCACACGGCCTCCGTAGAAACCACGTTTATCACCTCCGATGTGAAACCAGGGCTGTGATTGAACTAAGATTCGGGATTATTAGAAGTACGGCAGGGTAGTGTTGTGTGTCGACGGATAGTGAAGTGATACTGCACAACGAGGGCTGATGATAAAGGCTAAGCACGGCAAGTGACCAGGATGAGTAGACAACCCTATTAAATCTTATGGATTTGGGTCAGAGTGTTGTAATGGTCTGAATATCTTCAGGAGTGAATATTTCACATTTCTGTTTGAAAGTAGTGATCAAATGGAACTGGTGATAGACATGATTGCTAAACTTCAGCACCAACGCTGTTGCAATCTCACACAACATCTTCCTTTAATTCTGCAGCGAACCATCAAGGAACTGTTTGACTTGTCAACAACAGGCAACATGGGGACTGCTTCGGACTTGTTGTTGAGTTTTAAGCTAAGACACCTCCCTTTTGCCACTCCACCACAAGGCGATGGGCATGCCTGCTGCCAGATGAACCCTCCCAGGAGCAACTATAAAAGTAATATGAGGCAGGAAATAATGGGCAATTTTAATTGGTACATTTTCATTTTAACTAACGGCTGCACCACACGAGACATGATGGAAAGCAAGGCCAAGTAAAAAATAATATAATTTGCACTTCCCCCACTGCCTTGTTTTTTGTTACTTGCATCAAAAGATTTTTTAACAAAAACAATAAAAAAGACAAAACTTTGATATTTTTGCTATCATGACCTTTTCTAGTCTTGTTTGCAGCTAGTTTGTTTCCTACGTAGTATTTGCCGGAGTTGTGACGGGCACATATGGAAGTCTTGCCACAAAGACACTAGGTCGCATCGTTTTTGGGGAAAAATTGTGTTTTTGGAAAGGTCAAAAAAAGTTCCTGCATCCTCCCTGATTTGAAAAAAGTTAAAGATGACGACACTAATAATTTTTTTACTTGGCTATTGCAAGAATCAAGTTTACCTTGGAACATTTTTGAGGACCGCCAGCTATAGCTGGAAGGACCACTTAGCAATACGTTGTGGTGTGTGGATTGAATATAAGGAGCGCGAAAGCCGAAACCGCGAAATTCCAGTTTTACAACTATTGTACTGCGTAAAGGGCTAGTGTTTACAAATACAGCTAAAGCAAGGACTAAAACTGATGAAAACTTGGGCGGTGTATATAATGATGTACAGACTAGAGTCACAGAGTGCCACAGTGAAGATAATTGCTGTATAGCTTACACTGAATATACACCTGTCCTTCGTACATAACCAATTGTCCAATGCAGAATCCCTTGGGCTACGCTGAAATGCGTGCAGCATCAGGATTTGTAACAGCATATCTTTGCTAGAAGTTTACACAAAATGTTTGAATGGATAGTCCTATCCACTTGTGAGCTTTTACAGAAAAAGATTACATCTTTTCTCCCTCACCTCTGCAGGCCCTGGCTCGCACAGAAGATGAAACAGATGTGCAGGCAGCTTCCATGGCCCACGCTGAGCAGGATGCAGAACTGGCTGAATTTGACGAGGACATTCGTATGAAGGGGCGATGAAGTCAAGAGCAAAGAAGAGCCATCCAAGTAAAATTGAGTTGGCTCAGCTTGATGAACAGTAAGGCGTACATTCTTCTAATCCATCTATGACACCAAGGGAATCTTACTACACTGACAGATGCTCAACAAGATTAAAGGTGCAACCGAGAGATTTCACATATCAGGTGTCCTAAAAAAATTGACAGGGACTGATTTTTTGCCCTGATGTTGAGCTTTTCCCATCAAAATATCCCCACTGAAGGATAAGCTGAGAAATGTTTCTTTGTACAAAAAGTGTAACATTTCGAAGTTCGTATAGTGAAAGCAACATACAAATTCAGCCTATGTTTTTAACATTGAATTAAGCAAATCAAAATCACCTTTTTCCCTCTTTAAGACATTCTATAGCCAAATACATAATGTACGAAGGCTATTGGTGTCCTAATCTCTATGAATTGCTAATGATGACAATATGTGGGTGCCTCAAAAATCTCTTCTTGCACCTTTAAAATGATATACCTAAACCTGTAACGGTCGAGTAAGTATTTTAAATTTTGGGAAATAATAAATTTGTAGAGTTTTTCAAACTTGTTTGGCATAGTTGGGGCATACAACACCTTATTCACTCACATCCTCATCACTCACATTCACTCATCAGAATCTCTGAACTTTGCATTGTCTTTACTACAGTTGACACCAATTGAAAAATAGCTCTGCAATACCTGGAATGTACGTGGATTCGGTTGCCTGGAAGAACTCAAAGAAGCCGAGGTTTGTACAAACACATCACTATGAGTACAATATGCTTATACACCACGGATACAGTTCAGTGTAGTGTGATTGACAAAGTATTGAAATGAACTGACTTTGTATGATCTGGGTATCATATATCATACCCAAAAAAACAAGGAGTATCTTCTAAATACACAGGTTAAGGAAAGTTACTGGAATTGCCATGGAAATTGAGAAGTCAATGGCACTCATAGTGCATCTTGTCATACACTGAGACTATTGTTGACTCTCAAAAGGTCCATTGTGGTTTTGCCTAAATAACATAAATGTGGGAACCTGTTTTCATAATTGTGGGGGATAATTTGAAAGGGCAAAATTGCCTGTTTCCATACTAGATTGGCTGGACATCCTATGAGGGGCTTCCTGTAAGTGAAATGAGAGCCATCCGCATCTGGTGGTCGGACTTGCCATTCTTCCCCGTGCCATTGCCAGTTAGCGCAAATAGCCTATAGGGCTGTAATTAAAACTATGAAACCCGATAAATTAATAACATTGCCTTCTCAAAGTTTACTTAAAGATGTTATTGATAGCTCCATGAATTGGAATAATTTCCCCAATGAAAACGTCAAAACATGCCTAATAAGTAGCATTGACTGACCAAACCTTGGAAAGTGAAATATTTCAGTCTTGAGCTATTGTAACAGGATCACTGTATTGCTTCATTAAAGGGGGTACATTTCGGGATCCACAGCCTCGCCCAAACCCCCCCCCCCCCCGACTTGCCTAAAAAATGTTGAGATTTTTATACATCTGAACCGTTACTAGTAATCCATGTTTGCCCATCTTACATGCAAAATTGGGTCGCTCTGTAAGAAATTCAGAATTTTGTAGTTTATGTCCGTAAACTGACAGAATTACGCACAGTGCTATGGACCGTGGGAAACAAGTAATTGCTCAAAAAACAAAAACCGCAAGATCAGGATCAGCTCAGCGCAGCTTCATATTTTGAGGATAAGCTTTCTCAAGGATATCTAGTGATCACTGAATAAAATGCAGGTGATGGAATCCATTCAAATGCCTCTGAATATTTATAGTTCAGGTAAACATTACAATTACTATTGGGGACTTGTGATCTACACAGAGGTCTTTGAGGCACAATGGAAAGCCGGTCCGCAGGGAGGGAATTTCAGGAAAATTATTAGAATTGGGCTTGTCCATCATCAAATCATCATGTATTTATTTCTGCCTGTTTTGGAGGCTTTTAGCCAAAATTTCCACATACTTTTTAGCATTGACTTTTTTTACAGGGCCCTCTTAGGGGTGCTGAAAAACATCTTGTATAAGAATTAGATGCAACAGTTATTAATATTTCAAAGCAAGGTTTGAAGTGGCATTCTTTATTTGAGCGTTATAATTACATATGTGTACTTCCAAATTTTCTCTCCCTGTTATATAAAATATGAAACAGGAACAGATAGAAGAAGCCAAAAAGGAATGGGAGTTGAGTCGGCTGCAGGCCATCAAAAAGAGGAGGAGGAGAGAGGAGCAGAAATCGAAGCGATGAATCCTCTTCACTTACGCCAGGGAGGACGCCCAAAATAAGGTGCATAAAAACAACACAAGCTAAAGGCAAAAGAACCGAGCAGTAGTAGAATTAGTAATACCCCCAGCACTGAAACACGTGCCACTCGTAGATCCACGCCCCGTTCCAGTACTAAAATAGGTCCAATGAAAGTAGTCTGTGTAAGGTCAGAAATGTGCCCTGAAGGGCCGAGGGTTACAAGTCCAGGGTAAGGTCAGGGCCAGGTAGTCCAACTAGGACAAAAGTTGCCAGTCCTGAAAGGTCTATTACATTAAGGTCAGATAGGGTAGATTAAGAAGTTCAGATGAACCTTTGTCACCACCACTCCAGCCAACCGGGCTTAGAAGGCACCAACACACGTCTAGAGGAGTCATCAAGTTCCGCATGAGGACTGCAAGATCGCACGTACAATGCATTTCCATCTCACGGTTGGTCGACAAGATCAAAACGAAAGTCGGCAGATGTGAGTTTATTGATATTAAGTTGTGGAGAAAAGGGCCAAGGCGGCAGCAGCCGCTGAAAGGAATGCCACTATGCAGCAGCGACCAAGTGTAGAGAAGGCGCGAAGAGAAATGCAACGTCAGAAATTAACCACCTGCTAATAGTAATGAGGCTGCAGAGGAAGTTGTGCATGTTAATTCCTCACAGGAAGAAAACCATGAAGAAACTGCTGAAAGTATTTTGGAAAATATTGAAATGCTAACGGCAACAATTGAGAATGAACTTAGAAATGAGGCCAATTCTGTGGAAAAAGTAGATAATGTAGTTCAAGAAAGGGTGCCCGATGCTACCGTGGTGAAGACATCTGTTGTGAGCCTTGCTCAAACTGTCAAGACTGCAGTACAAGCAGGAATATCTGCAAATCTTTCCAAAATTTCAACAGATGTATTTAAACCAGTAAATCCAAAGTTGCACAGGAACCCAAGGCTGTTATTCTTAATGTGCCAAAATTCAGTCCACCAGCAGTGAATGTGTCTCCTTTACAGGAACTGGCAGCTGTTGTGAGTGGAGTGAAAAATAAGCTGCCTTTGCAAGAGGAACCTATGGACTTGTGTGTGAATTCCAATGGTAAACCCATTGATTTTAGTGTGAAGACAATTCATGATGCTCCCGTTGACCTAAGCTCTAAAACGACGTCATCTGTTACTAGTATACCTCCAGTAGAAAGGCCTCGCACACCTATTTTTGAGAAAATGCAGTCGGAGAGCCCATCGTCATCTCCAAAGGTGCCATCTTCTCCAAAGGTGCCATCTTCTCCAATGGTGCCGTCATCTTCAAAGGTGCCATCTCAAATTCAGTCATCTCCAAAACCACCTGTTGTAGTAGTACCATCTCCTAATGTCTTTGAAAGATTAAGGTTTACTATCCCACAAACTGTTGGCCAACCTGTCAGTGTTGCATCACACCATAAGGCTCTAGCAGGGGAGCGATTAGGACTTTTTGAAAAGATGAAATCAGCATTTTCCGCGACAAGGTCGCTCCCCCAATCTGCTGTAAAGAAAGTTACATCCTTAGAAGTCAAAAGTTTGGTTAGAGATCCTGGTATTCATGAACCGATTGCTTCCACAAAAGCTGTGTTAAACATTCCAAAAATGTCTTCTGTTGCTGTAGATACTCTTCCTTCACCATCAAAACCACAAGTGCAACCAAATAACACTAGTCTCACGCCTGATGGGGAGACATTTATGCTAAATGAACAAGAAACTTTGAAAAAGAACGATTTGGGTGAAGGTAAATTGAAAAGAAGCTCGCCAATCCATGAAGTCGTAGAAACAACTACAGCAATTGACTCTGAATGTAGTAAAGTCCAACAGAAATCTGTTAGTGAAGTAATAGACGTGGTTAACGATGAACTTTCGGAATCGGTAGGTACGGCAGAAGTGCAAGGTGCAGAAAATCAAGATAATGTTCTTCAAATTAAGGAAGGTAATGTTGTAACAACAGAAAACATTGTATCAAAAGAAGACATTATTGTAACAACAGAAAACATTGTATCAAAAGAAGACATTGTTGTATCAAAAGAAGACATTGTTTCAACAGAAGACAATGTTGTATCAACAGAAAACGTTTCAACAGAAGACAATGTTGTATCAAAAGAAGACACTGTTGTATCAAAAGAAGACACTGTTGTGTCAAAAGAAGACATTGTTGTTTCAAAAGAAGACATCGATGTGTCAAAAGAAGACATTGTTGTATCAACAGAAGAATTGCTGTAACAACAGAAGCTGTTGTAACTGCGAAAGCTGATGGATCAACAAAATCATCCACGCCTGAAAAGCTGGAGTCGCTGAAAGAGCAAGAACCGACATCTTCAACCCTCTTGGTAATTCAGGAGCCAGTTACACCAGTGGAGGACAAAGAAAGTGCCCAACCTGAAGCACAAGAAAGCAAAAGGGTAATAGACAGTGAGGTACCAAAAGAAACTCACGAAGCTGCTGCTGCTGAAACTAATAAAGAATCTATCACTTCTACACAGGGTATATTGAGTACACCATCCACAGCACCAGTCATGCCTATCAAGCATATTACACCAGTGTCGATACAGGTGAAAACGACAGTGTCCACGCCCAAAAATGTATCTGCCGTAGCCAGGTTACAGGCTATCAAATCCCTCAGTCCCGATAGTGGACGGTCCCTTTATTCTACCAGATCCAAGTCTCCGAGTCCAGACCAGTCTCCTAAGTCACCTCTATTTGATGTCCCAAAGGCTTCAGCTCTGCTTACCGGTTCTCCAACTCCAGAGAATGCATTGGGGGGTAGTGGTACTGCTGCTACTGCAGAGATTCCCAAATTCCCCACACTTCAAAGAACTCCAGAGAGCAATAAAATTGCAGTCTCAGTTGCAATGCAAGAAAAGCAACAACTTAGAGAGGATGCCAGAGGAGTGAAGCAACCAGAAAAAGATGGCTTGAATAACACACCTCAAGCAAGCAATATTGCCGAAGGCAAAACACCACAACCAGAATCAAATGTTAACAACGAACAGTCAAGTACGGTACAAGGCAACAAAACGCAACAAACAGATAAGGTTGAAAACGTCAATTTGGAAGCAAAGGAGAAAGATGCAAGCAATAAACAGCAATCTGATAAAGTTGATGCAGGCTTCATTAAACCTATCCTAGAGACTGCCAAAGCACCTGAAGTCAGCGTAGATGCCCAAATTCCATTGCACTTAGATGTAGATGATATAGGTGCTCCTTCCTTAGTTAAACAGAGTCCAAGTGCAAGAGTTACAAATCCAGATCTTGCATCAGAGGTAGAGCCTGAAATGCCCCAAATTTCACCAGTTTTCAAGATTACTCCTCCATTGAGAGCAAAGTCTCCACAGAATGTCCTGCCACCACAAGCAGAAGCAGAGAGTGTATCTGCTCCAAAGCAGTCAACTACAACAGTTGCAGATTCCAAAGTGATTTCTCAACAATCTGCAGAAAAGGAATTGGAAAACAGTAATGAGATTGAAAGTGTAGTGATGGATGACAAAGATAATATTGATAACAGTGCTAAGGAAACCAACAGTATTACTACAGAGGAAGAGATGGTGAAAGTACCCGGGGATCCAAAAGTCGTACCACTCGTGGATCCGAAAGTCGCACCACTCGTGGATCAAGCAGATACAAATCATATTGAAATTGCTGATGCTAGTGGTGAGAAAGACGATGAGAAAAGTGAGACGAGCAGTGAGAGCGAGTCTAGTAGTAGTGAGGAGGAGGATGCACCACGCACCACACGTGCAAAAGCAGCGTTGCTTGCAGCTCAGCAACGCCGACAGCTGCGTTCTGAGGGTAGAGGAGCACTTTTGCAACCATTGCCATATAAACCAACACTGCATAGAGGTAAAGTAACGCACAGGCGTTCACCTGGTGGGAGGTCTTCAATATCGCAAAGTACAACTTCACAAAGCGACTCATCTCCGTCCCCTCAGAAACGTGGACGACTTCCATCGAAAAGTAAAGCGCCTCTAAACGATTCAGATTCATCACCTCAACGTAGTGCGTCTCCTCCAAAACGGTCGCCCGGGAGACCTCGTAAATATCCACGGTCTGAAAGTGGAAATTTGCCAAAAGACAGTAAAGCCACTTCCTCAAAGATTGGCTCCTCTCCTAGCAGCATAGGACAAACAACAGACTCTGATTCATCACCACAGGGTAACTTATTAACGAGAGGCCGACTGCGAAAATATTCTTCTCCCGAAAGCGCTTCTTCTGGCCTCGATAATGGAACAAAAACCAGAAATCGCAGCAAAAGCGTAGCAACTAACAGTCCCAGCACAGCAGAACCTTCACTTGGCACGATGACTAGAAGTAGACATAATTCGTCTGCAACTTCACACACGAGTTCACGCAGTAGTTCTGCAGCCAATTCTCGAGATGCATCTCCTGCTAGGGCCCACGATGGAAACTCGGTGAATAGGCAGAGGAGGACCTCTGGGCGTACACGGAACAGCAGGAGTTGATGATGGAGAAATTATGCAAATAGGTTAGATCTATATAAATAGAGTTGTATTATTTAATGTTGGAAAGAATGTACTTCCAAAAATTACTTGGCATAGCTTTCAATGTTATAGAGAAATTTGTAAGTCAGTGTGAGAAGCATTTATAAGAAGCTTCGTTAGAAGAGTGCGGAGGATATTATGTAAGTTGTGTAAATTGTTTCACATCAAAACAATCTCCATATCTGGAATGGAGATTCTCATTGCTGTCTTCATGATGAGAATTGACAAGACTATCCATCTCAGCAAAAATTATACTCTTTGTACCTACTCTATTTTGGGTTTTATATCATTAATTAACCCTACCATGATGAAAACTCAACCAAAATTCACTGATCTGAGGCTAGAAAATGCACTAAATCCAAAAAGATGCGATTGACGTCATCGTACGAACACATGGGCACAAAATTGCTGGCCAGGCAAGCTACACCCTCGTGGCTTGCTATCGCGGTCATGGGACTGGTGCACCAGGGACTTAGGGTTCAAAAATCCCTCCTAAGACATGCAATCTTCTTTAGCTTCAATCCCTTTACCCCTTCCCTTTCTCCCCTTCCCTTTCTCTCGGGAGGAATCAAGAACAGTGTTGGGGTTAATAGAATAAAGCACATGATATAGAGTAGATGCAAAAAGTATAAATATGCCTCCATCTCTAGTTATCCAGAATGAAGTAATTGTTAAATTGTGATTTAGCCTACTAGTAGGTTTAAACCAAATCAGAGATGATTAAAAAAAGAAAAGAAATATTTTTGTGTGTAAAAGTAAGATAATTGGAGCTCAGCTCCGAAAAAATTAGCACATGAATGACCTCAGAATGTGCAGTAGTCATTGTAGAGTTCCGATCTGCATTGTCTCTGAAGTATTCTACAGTTCAGATCTATTCATGTTTTCTTTTTGTCAGTCTAATTCTGACACATTATTTTTGTATTTATAATTAACCAACTTTCCATGCATCTTAAATGATACCAATCAATGTTACCATTTCATTTGGTACTAAAGATGTTCAAGAATGGTGGAAGTTAAGAATTTTCTATTTATATAACCCTCTAAATTATGCTTTAAAAGTGCCCTTCCAAGTTGTTTTGAAGTTGCAAATACCATACAAGTAATAGGGTCATGTTGTAAACTGGTAGCGTTGGTATGACAACTTCTCTGACAATGGAAAATCTAGATAATCTTGAATTACTTGCAAGGTCCATTTCATCTTTTCAGAAGTTAGCCATATCATAGGCCAAAAAAACTGAAGCATCACATTTATGTAAAGGTAGTCTGGCACTGCCAATGTGTTTCATTTGATTACCAAAGCAAAGAAATGAGCAGACATTGTTTACCATCTTTTTCTCATTTCAAAATAAAATTCCAAGAGCTCGGTGATGGCATTGGAAGTCATCGGAGGGGGAAATGTATGATCCAAATTGTGCAGATAGTAGGGAATTTTATTAGTTTATACTCTGCTTGCTTAATCTTACTGTGCAAAGATCCATCTCCATAATGTAGTACCTGGTATTTATAGAGCCAGAGGCTTATTTTGCAAATCATAGTCCAAATAAAGTGCAAACAAACTTCGGTCAACTGATTCACTTTGTGTATACAAAAACATTACTGTAATTTTGGTTAACTGAAGTAACTAGTGTTTAAGAACAGGTTGGGATCAGTCTGAGCAAACGCTTTCAGAAGTGTACTTTAGACCTCAATTTATCATTCACAATACAGACCCCTGCAATTTGACTGGTTTTGCCATCTCAACAGGGCTCCTCTCCTATTTTTGTTCTTTTGGTATTCAACAGTTATACAAGATTAATTTGATATTAACAGTTCCACCAAGCAGTTTCAGGCACTTTTTTGCCTGTACCAGCAAACCAAACTAGGCATCGATTGTGCTTTAGAAAGCACGAGTATATCATGCGGTGACTACTTGCACTAAGAGAAGATATCAGTAGCTTCCTACAATGCATTGCTTCCATTGAAAGTTTGTGTACAGGTAGTCATGTGAATCGTTATAGAGATGAAACACTTTTAAAATGCAAGTTTGTGATCAATACTGTCAATTTAGCCATGTTTCATCACTAACGATCCACATCAGTACCTGTACAAAACCTCCATTGGAAGCAATGCATTGTGGGAAGCTACTGAAATCTTCTCTTACTTGCACTGTCCATGTGACCTTTGACCCCAATCTATGTACACATTATAAGGGTTGGGAAAAAAAAAAAAAAAAAAAAACAAAACAGACCCCTGCAATTTGACTGGTTTTGCCATCTCAACAGGGCTCCTCGCCTATTTTTGTTCTTTTGGTATTCAACAGTTAAGCAAGATTAATTTGATATTAACAGTTCCACCAAGCAGTTTCAGGCACTTTTTTGCCTGTACCAGCAAACCAAATTCACAATAAGTTTTTTGTAAATGTTGGTTAGTTTAATTTCCATTCTGGAGTCTTGCTGCTAAAGCCTGTGATATACTACCAGTCGCAGGGAGAGGTTGGTGTGCGCAATACGAGATTTTGACCCAAGATCAAGTATTACACATGCTAATGAGCTGAAATTTCTCGCTGTGATTGGAAGTATATCATGATATCACTGGCTTTGTGTGGTTTGCGCTAATTTTGCAGAGGCTGTATTCAAATCTGTGAAGCAAAACATGGTAATTTTGTGGATGATTGACAAACTATGGCTCCTACTTAGCTTTCAAAATCAAATTTCTAGATTTTCATGCCTAAGAACTAAATAATTGTGGGCCGCCAGCTTTAGCTGGAGGACCACTTAGCAATCCGTTGTGCGTGTGTATGTGTGTGTGGATGTATGTATGTGTGTGTCACTAAATTGTTTTTTTTAAATCGACCTCAATTGAAAAGTTGAAGTTCAATTGGAACCAAACTTCTGTCATAGGTGCACCATGGGATCCCTCATATGTTGATGAGGTCAAAGGTCATGTGCCAAGGTCAAAGGTCATGTGAGGTCAAGTTGAAAAATGGGCTAAAAATGTAAAATTGACCTAAATTGAAAAGTTGAAGTTCAATTGGAACCAAACTTGTGTCATAGGTGCACCATGCGATCCCTCATATGTTGATGAGGTCAAAAGTCATGTGCCAGGGTCAAAGGTCATGGGGCGGCCCACAGCTTATATTCTTTGAATATAGCGAGCGCGAAAGCCGAGAACCGCGAAATTCTAGTTTAACTCTGGGATCATATTTAACAAAAATTACAAAACTGGTTGGAGTGAGTTATATTTTCTAGGAGTTGCAATAGAGTAGATTTTTTATGACAGTTCAGTGCTCCCCCCCCCCCCCCCCCCCCCCCAAAAAAAAAAAAAAAAAAAATCAATCCGACCAAGCATCTGGCACTAGTAGCATTTTGAAGAAGGTACAAAGAAAGAAGAAAGAAAGAAATCGAGAGAAGGCAGTATATCATGCGGCTGCACCGCATGATATAATTCACAATAAGTTTTTTGTAAATGTTGGTTAGTTTAATTTCCATTCTGGAGTCTTGCTGCTAAAGCCTGTGATATACTACCAGTCGCAGGGAGAGGTTGGTGTGCGCAATACGAGATTTTGACCCAAGATCAAGTATTACACATGCTAATGAGCTGAAATTTCTCGCTGTGATTGGAAGTATATCATGATATCACTGGCTTTGTGTGGTTTGCGCTAATTTTGCAGAGGCTGTATTCAAATCTGTGAAGCAAAACATGGTAATTTTGTGGATGATTGACAAACTATGGCTCCTACTTAGCTTTCAAAATCACAAATTTCTAGATTTTCATGCCTAAGAACTAAATAATTGTAGGCCGCCAGCTTTAGCTGGAGGACCACTTAGCAATCCGTTGTGCGTGTGTATGTGTGTGAGGGTGTATGTATGTGTGTGTCACTAAATTGTTAAGTTTTTTTTAAATCGACCTCAATTGAAAAGTTGAAGTTCAATTGGAACCAAACTTCTGTCATAGGTGCACCATGGGATCCCTCATATGTTGATGAGGTCAAAGGTCGTGCCAAGGTCAAAGGTCATGCGAGGTCAAGTTGAAAAATGGGCTAAAAATGTAAAATTGACCTAAATTGAAAACTTGAAGTTCAATTGGAACCAAACTTGTGTCATAGGTGCACCATGCGATCCCTCATATGTTGATGAGGTCAAAGGTCATGTGCCAGGGTCAAAGGTCATGGGGCGGCCCACAGCTTATATTCTTTGAATATAGCGAGCGCGAAAGCCGAGAACTGCGAAATTCTAGTTTAACTCTGGGATCATATTTAACAAAAATTACAAAACTGGTTGGAGTGAGTTATATTTTCTAGGAGTTGCAATAGAGTAGATTTCTTATGACAGTTCAGTGCTGCCCCCCCCCCCCCCATAAATGTACTTGTTTTGAGAAAATAACTCTTTCTGGAAAAATGTTAAGTGGTGCTATGTTATCAAGTGAAGTTTGTTTTGCTGATGAGTGGTTATGGGTGTCATTAGTGTCAGAGATGTAACTTTTTCTGGAAATTTTCGAAATTCGTTGGCCATAAATTTAAAAAAAATCAGGAAATGTAAAAAAAAAATCAATTTCTGAGATCAGTGTTATTGTTAGTGGTAAAACTGCATCAAATACCCAAGTTTGAAGTACCAATTAATTTTAGAGAAGGGGTCTTGTACCCTAAAATCACATAAGAAAATACATTCCCGGAGTTTAACCAGATGCTACGCTAAAATTTGTTCTTCCCGTCGGTTCAAATTTTGGATTTTCAGGAAATGGGACTACTCCACTGTTAAATCTCTGTCGTGTGGTTGATAATAAGAGTCGTATTTGAAAGTTTTGCCAATTAATTTCATTGATCGTATCTTTGTAATAACTGCCAGCATAAATTAAATCGAGTCAAATTATTTGTAATAGTTGCACCTAGATTCCATAAGGGGATTCACAGTAGATTGATGTATGCAAACAAAGAAACCTATTGTAAGAAACAACCCTTTCAGAATTGGAAGCTGCATAGATTTACAGACACATGGGAGCAGTTTAAAGTGCTTGTTCCGATTGGGACCCCCCCCTGATTTTCCCGGAAGTATAAATTTTGATATCGGGTGAAAGGCTGTATTTTTCTCATTGTCCTGAAATTTCAGCTTTCAAATCCATTTCTTAAGATACAGAAAAAAAAACTACTGTTTTAATGGTTAACCATCGATATTAGCACAGCAGTGAATAGGGCGTTGCACTATGCATTATCGCGTCTAGCATCAAAACTGCAAGTTTGTTTCCCACGGTACTTGATGGTCAGTGTGTACAAGTGCCATGCTCTCATAACAAGAAGAGAAGACGATAGACAAAAATCGGAACAAGCACCTTTAATATATAGCGGTTTTTGATAATTTCTGAACATTTAAAGAAAGAGAAAGAAATCAG
This sequence comes from Ophioderma brevispina, assembly GCA_023653785.1. Lineage (NCBI taxonomy): Eukaryota > Metazoa > Echinodermata > Ophiuroidea > Amphilepidida > Ophiodermatidae > Ophioderma > Ophioderma brevispina. Next base: position 34,336 of record JAMKCH010048482.1, read on the forward strand.
ATGAATACAGATTACAGATCAGTATGCAAACACTTTCAGAATCAAAACAAAAATGTTGCATTTACAATATTCTGCATCTGGTGTTTGCTAAAATGTTCGGCTGCCTGTTTTGTACCGATTTCATAGTCACTATTTGTCATGTGATCGAGTGCCTACTCTTAAGACTAACTGTGACGGTAACACTTTTATTAATCTGTAATGTAATTTATACAACCTGCTGAGTCAGCAGACAATAAACAACTTGGTTTTGCTGGTTAGAATTGAGGCAAATAGCCACTTCATTGTGGTCAAAAAATTAAGCCAAATTGTGCAAAATTTGCTGCTGTATTTTTTACTCAAGTTCTGTAGCAATTGGCTTATTAAAATACCAGCAAGTTGCACTACAATTAGTTTAGGTTTTGAACATGAGGTGATCTTATTGCTTTTACGCTGTATTAAACAAGTACTGTGAAAGTGGAACATTCATGCAGCATTAATTTTCACGCTTTTCTTGCACTTCTGAGCAAACGTGAAATTAAGAATACATGAACATTTTTACTTTTGTGTAGGATATCTGAAAAAGCGAATTTAAAAAACGAGTAAAAATGCTAAAAATTGCAGCAGAAGTGCAAAAAATCACATGCGCAAAAATTACCGCTTTTACAATATGTAATGGCAATTTGCCTCTGATATAGTGTACATGTACAAACTTGTGTTAAAGCATTGGCATCACTTGATCATGTGACTGAACAAAGTAGTTAAAGTTGCTTATAGTGACAGATTTTTTGAGGATAAGAATTTATCTCAATTTGCACTTGATCGTTTGTAGAACACCTACCGAGAACGGTATAAGGGATTATTGGACAAACAAGTAAAAAAAAAAGAAAACCAAAAACTGTTTTGAACTTGTTTGCTTTCATAATCGTCCCTATAGAAATACAGGCTTGATATTTCTGTCTAGTATTACAGAAAAATACTAAATCATTATTTATTACAAAAAGATGGAAAGACTATTTGGCTTAAAAAGTTTGAAAAAAATTGGGGCGCTTCTTTCTTGGTAATGTTGCAAAGTAGCACCAATCAAACCCAATAGCTTATGATAATACAATAGATTGAAATCAGCATGGCAACTAAAATGATCTTTCAGAAAGTTGAGCATAATAGGGTCAAGTTCAGCTGTTTCTTTATTTGATAGGGCTCCTGTTGTCCATCCCTAACTTTATTCCTAACCTTAATCCTGACCCTATCCCACCCTTAACTCTAATGGCTTAATACTCAGCTGTAATATTTGCTGTAAGAAACAGCTAAACTGGACTCTTTAATGGCAAGTGGAAAGTATTTTGGCATGAATCAAGGGCATTATACTTCGTCCGGCCTGAAATAAGGAGTGACGTCAGAGCTTTCACGCAGTCTTCAACATGCGAATCGCAGTAGGCCGCAGCTGTAATCGCGAGCGTACAAAGTCGGCGTTCGCGATACGCATGCACAATAGCTGCGCGAAAGCTATGACATCACTCCTTAGTTCAGGCCGGACGAAGTATAGCTGAGGGACTAGGCCCCAGTGTGTATACAAAGGTCGCTACAGAATGTACTATCACTATGAGCTAGTAAAATCTCAATTCCCTTGGCACAGTTCAGTAGCTTTCATTCACCAATGTGTTTAGAAAATACACCCCTTGGTTTTGGGTACGATACATGATACCCAGATCACGCAAGGTCAGTTCATGTCAATGCATGTACAAGTACAACCCACTGAACTGTGTCCTTGGTGGATGAGCATATTGTAACTCAGTGTATCAATGGTTTCTGTGACCAAAACAAGTGTTGGACTGTAAACAAATTGTTGATTCCCACTGACAATATTTGAAGTATTTGATATGTTATAGTTAGTTTGTAGTGCGAATATTATTGAGTAATCACAAAAAAAAACAAAAACTGTTCATCGACAGTGCAGAATACACGAGACATTTAGAGTTGGTTATGCAACTTTACGTAGTTATTATTTTATACTTAGCTTGTCTGGGTGGGTATTTAAACCATGAGGACTAAGTACTAGGAAGAAAATCTGGCTCGGTTCTGTGTTAAAGCTTTAGCAGATTATATATTTTGTACCATGATAATGGAAGGAAAATGAGGATTAAAAACCTTTTGAGTTTGTCAGAAAAGAACAAGGAAAAAAATCTGTGTCTGTATTTCTTATGGTTTGTCTTACTGGATATAGCAGGCTTGGTGCTTTTATCAACTTTGGATGGCTTTTATTAAAAACACCACAGAAACAATATACAATTACATAAAGTGCCATCCTTGATTTATCTCTAAACTTCCATGGTCAGCAATGCATTGCAAAATGGAATGGCATGGGCCCTGTGACAAGACAATTTATTAACAGGGCATATTTGAGAAAGTGGCAAAGATTGTGCCATCTGGCGGTATTTTAAACGCATTGCTTTTCAGTTTGAGATTTTCTATCAGTGAAAAGTTCACTAAGCCTGTGCCATCCCAAGCAAACCACTGGAAGTAGAGATACAGGAGTTGCCAGTTTTCCCCAAACCTTGGTTTCAGCAATTTTGCAGCCCGTTTGAGGCCTGTTAAGTGCTGCTAATTTTGAAGAGGTAAAGATGTTTTGATGTTTTTGGCTGTCATGTTTGTGCTTTTGTTTTGGTGGTGGTTTTTGGATTTAATATTTACTGACAAAAATGGGGATGCATGAGACTATACCATCCAAAAGTTGGCTAAAAGTTTTAGAGGAATCAGTAAAAAATGACAGGCTTCAACAGTAGCTTAGCATGAGATGACTACCGATCTTGGTAATTGTTCAATTGTTAACTGCAGTCCCTCAAATTATGAAAAAGCAGCAGAGGATGACAATTTTTTGTTTTAGTCTTGTGACAAGTTGCTCTGGCTGAAATGGTTTGGAAGAACTGGCATTACAAATTCAAAGATGAACATCGGTTACTATCCACATGCCACAGATGGGCAGTGATGTGTCAATTCAAAATCAGATGGAACTGGGCACCTACAAGTTACTGGTTTTAGACGCCCTCCTGCATTGACTCTAGGCAAAGGAGTCTGAAGAATTCCTTGATTTCATTGCATTCATTTCACAAGTTAGACAAATCTTATTTAAGATCCATACACTATTACATTTCATGAATGTGATCATGCTATTTCGTCGGCTGATTCCGATTACAAGTGCTATTTGCTGTTCGACCTGTTTCCATACAACTCGTACCCAGAGTCGCAGTGAGGTGTAATAAAACAAATACTACATGCTTTTATATCAGGTAAATAAGGCACAATATTTTGCCTTGGTACTGGCTACAGGACGATCAGCCACTCACCCTTTGGTTTCAGGGTGATAGGCTAGTAGCCAGTACCTATAGTAGGGTTATAAACCAGAATCCCATTCTAGAAGTTTGGGGAAGGAGGTTTGAAAATGTTTTTCTATAGTTTGAAGGGTGCTGAATTCGAATTTTTGGGTCCAACCTCTGGGAAATGTGGGGAACTTTGTAAAATAAGGGGGTAAATTTAGATAAGGGTAAATTTGAAATCGTCAAATTGTGTTTAAATGTACACCAATGTATTTGTCTCATTAGGATTAAAAAAAGGTATAGTTTGTATAGGTTCCGACCTTTAGTTACGGCTACAGCCCTGATATGGTTCAAGGTCATTCTGGGGCAAAAACAACCAAATGCCAAACATTGTAAAATAAGGCAAGACGAACAATTTGACACCAGTTCCAACAAAATCGGAGCACTGTGTAACGTTTACCCCCACGATGACCTTGAACCTTAATAAGGCTCTACCTGACTAACTAAAGGTGGAACCTACACAATAATCCTTTGATCCTTATGAGACAAATATGTAGGGTACATTAAACATTTAATTTGTGGGCACCGGTAGTACAGTGGATCAGCGCTCGCCTCATAGGTAGGTGTGGTTCGAGCCCCGCTGCGCCAATGTGTTGTGCACTTGGCAGCAATTTCACCTCGTGCCTCTCTCTTCCACCAGAGTGAAAGGGTACCAGCATATGCTGGGAATGCAAAACAGACCGACTGTGCGGGAGGAGTGGCGCACCCCCCCAGCAACATTATATTGAGGGCTGCCAAAACGCCAATGACAGAGAGAGGGCACTCCGCCTGCGGGCGCACCAATTTTGCATACATTTAATCAACAATATGACTTGATTCAAATTTAACCCTTACTAATTTTACCCCTTATTTTACAAAGTTCCCCACATTTCCCAGATGTTGGACCCAACAATTCTGATCAAGCAACCTTCAAGGTTAAGAGAAAACATTTCAAACCTCCTTCCCCAAACTTCTAGAATGGATTCTGCTTAAACTCTACTTTAGGGGAAAATAGTTTGCCCGATTTCCCCTCTAACCAAGTCGTATTTTACATAAAGGTGCATAGCACTGTGCTCAGGGCATAGTTAAGTGAATTCTTCTGTACTGTGGATGAAATTGTGGTTCGAACCACCGTTGCTTCTGCAGTTCAAAGTGAACTGACATCTGTAACCAGTATCTTGCCAGTTTGCAGATTTGAGCGACTTGACGGCACTTTGGCTGTGGTTGGTAGCAAGCCACGGTTTAGAACACAGGCAACAATATATGTGGAAGGGTGGATCCCCAAACCATGTGTGCAGGTGTCATATGTTGATCTTTGAAAAATTTTCATTGAAAAGAGAATGTTCAATGAAACATGCAACCAAAGAGGATTCTTATAGATAGGTAAGAGCGTTACGGTCATCTTTAGGAAATCATGTCTCGCATGTTTTTGACGACCACAAACCCCCCCGAAAAACATAGATACCAACATAGAAAGCAAGGCGGACTCCGCTTCCACATACTGTGGTGCCCGCGGTGCATATACACTAATCGGTAGGGATACAAATTGATGTATGTGGTAGAGGTGGACAGGTGTAATAATAGTTTACCTGGATCATTTTGCTAAGATACTCTTTTCCATAATGCAATGAGACGCTTAGGTGAAAAGATGTAGTCATTGAGGCAGTTGATTAATCAAGATGGATAACGTGTAATTTCATTCGTTGTGTGGCCAGGGGTAGGACAAAATTTAACCACAAATAGCACCCAAATCAACAACGATATTGTGGCGGTTGTTTTGTATCGGAATTGACATGTGTGATAAAGCACCCAAACTAATAATTATTCTGTGCAATATTCAAAAAGTCAGCGCCCAGCACGGACGAATGGTTTGAATGGCTTCACCCCCTTGAGCAACACACAACATAACATACACAGCTTACTGGAATTAAATCAAGGGAAGGTTGGTAATCAAATCAAAGACAAAATCAATTGAACTGCAACGAAGCCGCCACCCGCAATCCCATTAATACTGCCAACCCAAAGTAAACATTTAGAAGAATATGACAACCTCGTTCTCTACAAAGCGGCAGCATCGTCTGGTCACAGACGACCTGTGACATCGTACGTGAACCTTCAAAGTTGTCTGAGTCGGGTTCTTTAGGTCAGCTGGCTACTTCCTGTACTACAAGCAATGCCAAAACGATCTATGTTCAGCAGCCGCCGTCTAGTCCCATCGTTCTGCAAAAAAATCCTTTCAAGTCATCCACATCATTCCCTATTTTTCTTACCCTGGCCAGAGTAGTGTCTTTTATAGGACTTGTTTTTTGTTTGTTCTCTAAACATGACCATTTCACTAAGTGCCAAAGGATTGCAATGTAATTATCGATGTGTTGCATCCAACCAAAAAATGGCATTGGCAACATTGGCCCTCTGTTGCTCTTTCAATACCTTCACTTAAATGAGAGTTAGTCCAGACAGCAGTGTGAATCTATTAAAAATGGCTGAATTCCTTTGGTTAGGGTCATGAGTCAATGCATTGTTTCACATGGCCTCTATGGGTAGCCCCGCATTGATCACATGGCATGTGTATTCCCTCTCTTGCTCTGTCTATACATTCACCAAAAGAGCTGTCCAGACAGCAGTGGTTTCTAGTACAATCTGTCATAATGTCACACACTTTCCTAATGGATATTGAAACTACAGTGGTAAGCTTTTCACATCAAACTGCAATCCACTTGTACATTTGAAAACAAATGAATATGAAGTTAACACAGGGCGCTAAAAGCATTAGTGGAAATGATAGCTCCTGATAGCCTGAAAGTGTGGAGGGGGGGGGGGTTCATCACCTCATCCCAGAACCTTGGGCTTACTAGAGGGTGTTCCAACCATCTAAGCTTTCAAGGACTAATATATTAATTCCAACACTGTTAAGAAGCCCGGATACCAACCAGGGTTATCAAATAATAAACCATTTAACAGCAATGTTTTTAATGTTTAGGTGGCCATTTTTAAGGGGTTGACAATCCCCCCATTTTAAAAAGAGATATATGGAAGCAAAATTTGCCTAAGTCGGCGAATTCTGCAGACTTGTCTGCCAAATCGGTATGTAAAAAAGATTGTAGATGGACTAAAATGAATGAAACTAGTCATTTTGTTCCTGATGTGTAAGGCATAATTAAGTGGTGTTCAACTGAGAAGTGTGGGCCATAAATTACCCCCTCCCCCAATCCCCATACTCTTGAGCTGACAGGAAAAATAGGTATAACCCGGTGATCAGCGAACCGAAAATTTTACTAAAATTTGGTGTCCCCCCAACTGGACACCCTTGAAATGGTGTCTTGTAACGCCCGTAATGGTTAGGGCCTGGTATATTGAAATAAGTTGGCTTGACTATTATGCATTGAGCAATTATGCCTGTTGGAATTTTAATGGCCATGCACATGACGATTGCAGGAATGGGTTTGGCGGCACGAGATCATTAGGGTATTATTCTGGTCTCTACCTGTGAGCAATATACTTTTCAAAGACACATGCTCAAAAGCCAAATCCACTTAATTTTTTATGTGTATGTTTTGGGCTGGTTGGGCTAAAATCCACAGTTGGGGCCAAATTTGGCCTATGGGCCACCAGTTGAGAATTTCTGATGTAGGTGGTTAGAGTTCTTCCTCTTGGGAGGGCGGGCTGGTGTAGTGGCTTATCCACTCGCCTTTCACCAATGTGGCCCAGGTTCAATCCCCTGTGGAGCCTTGTCGTACGTTAATTTGGTTGCCGATCCATGCCCGTCCTCGCAGGTTTTCTCAGAGTACTTCTGTTTCCTCCTGCATCTAAAATCGGACTTCTTCCCATAAAGCCTTCCTTGTCGTTCTGGATTTACTTGTTGTGTTATAGCAGCCTAAGGCGCTCCACAGCTGCACCCTGAGCACTTCGGTGGATTTGTCGCGCGTTCTAAGAATTAAATATTATATTAATATTATTATTTAGTGAGAGGTCCTGGGCTCGATTTCTGGTTAAAGTTACGGTTTTTCATTCCACACAACCATCTCAAGGGCAAGATTAGTTATTACTCTCCTTATCCCCTTGAATGCTATTTTCTAGCATGCCTTGTGTTGGAGGTCCAATGTAAAGTATTCCAGAATCAATGCATGTTGGAAAAATCTACAATCATCGTACCGCATGACACTGGCAAACTTAGAGTTAGTGGGGTGCGGTATAGGAAAATTATGATGTTTTGCAGACCTAGGAAGTGAAACCATTGGTGAAAACTTGATTATAATTTAAAAACCCAAATTTACCCCATTTGACAATATTTTACTAAAATTGTCATCTTCAAGAGTAGATAAACATACCAGAAAGAGGGGAGCCAAACAAAACCAAGAAGACCTACAATTGGGTTGCAAGTTGAGATTCCGAAACAGCGCTTAAAACCAATTTTAAACAAAATGCGCAGTCTTCTGAGACTAACTTTTTTTTTCTCGGCCTAAAAGATTGTTATTTCTCACTGTTGAAATAAGGATGGTGGCCATGTTTCATCACTGAATTGACTAAAGGTGTGGCAGTAATGGATTATTGAAAAGCAAAGTATAAAAAACTGAAATGATTCAAATTAAATTTTTGCCTGTTGTGATATTTAGTTCCAGTGACATTAGAATTGTCAAGTTGTAAAGGGAGGATATTACTAATGGCTCGCCATAGTGATTTTCACCGACGCCAAGTGGTCATCCAAGGTAAACATGATTGATTTAGCACCTGCACAGGGAGGTCAAAATGCTGAACATCAAATAGGACTTGCCCCTAAATGCACAGGGGTAAGATGAGCTATTGCTTGTGTGCAGGATACGGTACTAGCAAGGCAAGGACCCAGTCTTAAAATTATGCGCAGTCATTTTACAGCAGTACGAACTAATTTTGCTGTGTGCCTGTGCAATTTTTCTGCAGTGACCTCCAAAGGTTATTAGAGGTCAAGAATTTCAAAATGCTCCATTTGAATTGAAAAGTATTTCAGATTTTTAGGTTTGGATTCAAGGATTGTAAAAATGTAAACTTTGGATATTGCCAATCATTTATAATTTATTGAGATTTGGGGCAAAAAGTGAGCGACTCCATCTTGGTCCTTTTTCATTTGATGTTTTTTTCTCTCTCTCATGTGGAATCATATCACAAAACATCTGATTACAAAGTAGGAGTTAAATCTGTCCAGCTTTTTGTGTCGCCTGCTTTAGCAGGAAGACACAGGGATGGCTTTTTCCATAGTGGGCTATAGGCTGTGGCCGTAAACAAAGGTTAACAATTGCTTATTTCTCACATACGCATTGACTAATTAACTTCATACTTGGTCAGAAGAACCACTGGCCCATGGCTTGTATGTGGTGTAAACAAAGTGACTTTGATGACCCATATGTAAACTTTGACCCCATTTTGTGAAATCTATAAAACTACATTTCTTTGGCACATAAGATACTATGGTCACCAAAGTTACTCAAAAATAACCACTGGCCATGACTTAATGTGGGATGTACACAGATTGACTTTTGATAACCCCTATGTGACCTTTGACCCAATTCATTAAAATTAAACACCAAACAACAAAAAACACTGGCAAAATCTATCAAACATCAAACTATGACTCCCGTCGGCGTTGACAAACCGCGATGGCAGGTGACACAAGCGTTCCTGGGAACACTGTATTTTTGAATAGTACAGTGTGAGTCAAAAAGAATAGGACCATGATTGATTATAGTTTTTATCAAAAAACTAAGTGAGCTTAATAAAATAAGTTTTAGTTATTCGAAACAAGCATGTTCTTCCGCTCATTAGAAAAAAAGAATCACCAAAATTCATCATTCCTAACCATTGTTATGTCTGTTCTGCCGAAGGAACCCATTTATCCAGCTGTCCACGGAATGCTGAATGTTTTGAATATGTGTTAATACCTGGGAAATGACTGGGTCATTGAAATGTAAATGAGATGTCAACTCGCAAGTTTCAAAAACAGATTAGCATGGTCTGCACAAAATCAATAATAATGAATAAAATAACAAATCATATAGGTATTTTCAAAACTAACTTGGCATCTGTGGAAAGGTATTAAGTATCATGGCCCTCATTATCCAGATGTACAACAAACTTTTATAGTTGAAACTTACTTGCAGACCCATTTTCCTGTTGAGGTTCAGAGACAGTTTGCCTTGCAGTTCCCGCAAGCAAACTGTACACCTTGCAAACAGGTTATTATAGCAATGGTCAGGAAATTCCATGACTATGGAACCATCAAGAACCGATAACATGAAGCATCAGGAAGAAGACGGACTGCCAGGTCCAAAGCTAACATTGCTCGAGTGAGACAAGCTCTGAGAATGAACCAAAGTATCAGCTCAATTCTTGGGTTCATTCTCAGAGCTTGTCTCACTCGAGCAATGTTATCTTGGGACCTGGCAGTCCTTCCCGATGCTTCATGTTGTCGGTTCTTGATGGTTCCATAGTCATGGAATTTCCTAACCATTGCTATAATAACCTGTTTGCAAGGTGCACGGTTTGCTTGTGGGAACTGCAAGGCAAACTGTCTCTGAATGGGCTGCAGTAGGTTTCCCAACTATAAAGTTTTGTTGTACATTCGGATATGGAGGGCCATTTGATTCCTAATACCTTTCCACCAAGATGCCAAGTTAGTTTTGAAAATACCTATGATTTGTTATTTTTATCATTAGTGATTTTGGCAGACCCTGCTATCTGTTTTTTGAAAAATCGCAGCGGTTTACTATCATGTACATTTCAATGACCCAGTCATTTCCCAGGGACTCGCACATATTCAAAGCATTCAGCAATGCCATGGACGCTGGATAAATAGGTTCCTTCGGCAGACCAGGCATAACAATGGCTAGGACCTGATGAATTTTGGTGATTCCTTTTATTCTAATGATCGGAAGAACTGCTTGTTTCGAATATCTAACTTAATTTACCAAGCGCAATTATTTTTTTGATAAAATATAATCAATCAACGGTCCCTATTCTTTTGGACTCCACCCTGTAGAAACAAGGTGACCCAATGTGTCCCATAGTACACTGAGCTAGAGTGGTCGGCCACATTTGACATTATTTGTTTCATACTCCAAGAAATTATTTCCCAGGGTTAAATTCAAGGGGTTGACAAACAAAAAAGTACAACCTTGCTCTGCTATCAAAATCAATAATTTTGATGGGTAAATTGAGGGGACGAGGTTTGTCGATGAGGTCAAAATTAAAAATGTTTTATTGAATGTGTCAATGGCAAGGACAATGCAGTATTTTGTCTGCTTCTTCAGTTCATATTTCTAATTTATATCAAAATCCTGTGATATTTCATTTAAAACTTGTAATTGTTTGAAAAGAATTGAAAGGAAATGGTGAAAACATTTCCCATTATAAGTTCCGAGAGTTAATACTTCGAAAAAAATTTTCAATTTAAACTTGGTTAATCCTTTCTCTTTGCTCTTATTTAAAGTTTGCCAAACATCAAAATTTTGGATAATTGCAAAACATGCATTGACCTATTTGCCCTTTATTACAGTAGTAGACTTGTAATCAGACTAACTGAGATACTTTAAAAATGGAGCTTTCAAAATCTACCCTCCTATGATCTTGACCTTCACCTTGGAGTAGGGTCCTCTCTGAAAACTGATTCCAAGACTGCACTGTCTTAAGAAGGCCATCTTGGTCACACACCCAAGATGTGGTAGCGGCTGAGCTATAGAAATTCATCAGTATGCAGTGCGAATTGTAGCAGCCGTATAGAGCACAGCAAGGCCCTATGGCTCTTGGCACCTCTTGTAAGTTCCAATCTATATTCTGTTCTTTAGGTGGTGTAATTTTGTTCAATAATGAATTTTCCCCATATTTTTACAATTGTCTTACGAATGTAGCTGATTTCACCTGCAAAAAAAAAAAGTTTTGACCTTACCTGTCCCAACCCAAGTTTGCTTGGGCTGATTGCAGTGAAAATTGATGAAAGCCAGCTCTGACTTGACACAGCAGCATCGCAATGCCAGTTTTGAACTGTGGTTTAGTCAGAGGTGGTTTTTCAGCCCTTTTTCACTGCACGCAGTTACATGGAAATGGACCTCAAAGTGATTCTTAGTGTAGCAGAGCTGAGAGATTACAGCACCTGTCAGATGATAAAATTGTGTTTTGGTTTTTTGCACTTTTACCATCGACCTCGGTTCTGCCGTTCATCCATTATGTCAACCCATGACCAAATCGACAGGCATATTCTCCATAAACGGTGTAACCAAAATCGAGGTACGCACTTCATTATTTCATAGTTTTTGGGCACCACCATATTTGGATTATGTACCATGTTTATGGGATGTTATCATGAATATTAACACTTGCCTGCGAACATTGGTCTAGTTTGTTAAACAAATGAACACAACTCGCACTGTCCCGCCCCACACTTTCTGGCTTAAATTTCCTCCTTTCTAAGGCAAAATCGACAATGGTCGTAAGGTTTTTTGGGCGTTAGGTAAGCCGGAAAATCAATTAAAGTGACAGAGGAGATTTTTTTAGGAACCAAATTTCTCATCAAATTTCACTGGAATCGGTTGTAGACCTCTACCGAGACGTATTGAAGGTTTATTGGACAAACAGGTAAAAGAAAACCGCAAACCTTGTTTCGAACTTGCCTGCTATCGTAATCTTTCCTCATAGAAAACCATGCTTTGACTTTCTGTCGTGCATGACAGAAACTACTAAACCATCCTCTTATTACATAAAGACTGGGTATTCGGCTTATTCACTTCAGGTGTGATCTAATACATTGGTAAGCATTCCATATATGTAAAAAACCGGGGTTCGAGAAAAATTGGGGGCGCTTCATTCTGGAAATCTCATGTCTCTTTAAGCAACTTTGTTTTTCAAACTGCACAGTTTCAGCAAAAATATTAGAGAAAAGCTGCTGAAATCACAACTTTGACCCCAAGTTTTGGAATTCAGCCATATGCTCAGTTGAATCACAGCAAAATTTGGTCAGAACCACCACTGGCCAAAAACTCAAAGGGAGTGTTCAGAGGTTGACCTCCATTGACCCCTATTTGTCCTTTGACTTAATTTTCCAAATATTATACATTATCTAATCCTGAAAAGGGGCAAGACTTGTGGTTGAAAACCTAGATATTTCATTTGAACAGTTGGCCAAGTTGAGATGGCTTCTATTGGGGAGCTCTACAAGTATAATGTGTGTGCCCAATTTTGCAGGCAGATTTGATCTACTCTTGAAGAAATTCATAATCTGTTATTTCGTGTCCATGAAAGGACAGGAATTACAACCAGTGAGCCATGGAGCAATGTGATATGAACCTCTTAACACCAAAACATGCAAATCAACATAAATTTTGAAAGAACTTTTTTTAAGGATACCTATTACACCATAAACAAAAAGGAAGTCGCTTAGATCACTTCTTACAACTTATCTACAGTTGTCACAAAAAGTGTCTTGGCATGTTTTTCGATCAGTATCGTGCCAAGGTGTGATAATTTTGAATGTTTTCCAAGACATACATTTTATTGCCTAGGTCTTGCTCTTTCATTTAACACCTTGCTTGTAAAAAAGCGTGGAAAAATGGCTGAGATAGAACGCCTGAAAGACGTAAACACCTCAAACCAAAAGTTGCAATTTTTGGAGTTTTAATGGGCATTGCAGTGTACTGCAACACGAACATGCTCACCACAATCAATATTGCAAGAAGCTTTCTTGCTCATTGAGTCGGAAACACCCTTTGTGTAAATATGATGTAATATTTGTTTCCAGCATGAATGAATTCAAAATTGATCAATTTCCTCATAAAATGTCCTATGTAGTGCATGATAAATCTTGCCACACCAGGTAAAATAGAGCTATGAAACAAACTAAACAAAGCACCAGAGATCATCACCATCCAGCTCATACTGCACAAGAATCGATGATGGAAGTGTCACAAGAAACTTCTATTTTGTTTTGTCGTAGGATAGTTTGAACTGAAACTTACAATTTGGACAGGAAACAACCAACATTGACTTAACCATTTAGTTATTTGTCATTTTTTTAAAATGCCCATTACCTTCATGGCGTTTCTCTCTTTCTGTGCATCTACAGATCTACATCAGTCAAACGGATGAAATCATGCCGGTAAGTTTACAAACTGCGACGGTTATACTTTGTTCATCACCAAATAGGCAAGCCTATTTCAAAACCTGATATAGAATAGTATGGGTGCAACTGTAAGCAACACTACAGCAGACGCAGTGCACGATGTGCGCGCAGTGTACACTTATGACAAGAGGTCTGCATGTAAAACGGAATTCGCAGATAGGCAAACAATTATTCAGCTTTTCTCTATTGGGTGATGAACACAGTATAGTATACATAGTTACTGTTATTAATAGTTCCTACATTTTGATGTCTTGAAGTTTTGATAATGTTACATCTGATCAGCTTGAGAAATTATGAACAGAAAAGAATGTAGAGATTAAATGTAATAGTATACATTACACCTAATATCATTTCCTTAAAGGGAAATTAATGTGAATGTTTAAATTTTTTGCATTATCTGGACATAGTATGCACGCCATATTTTCTAACTTAGCACAATGATATGCGTTATTACTGTCAACATCCACTTGGCTTAAAGGTGCGTGTTCCGATCATCTTTGGGACCCCCTGATTTAAGGAAGTAGCATCGATTTTGATATCAGATGAAAGGCCATATTTTTCTCATTGTCGTTCTGAAATTTGAGCCCTCAAATTCATTTCATTCCTAAGATATAAACAAAAAACTGTCGTTTTAATATTTAACCATCAACATTAGCACACTACTGAATAGGGTTTTGCGATATGCATTATTGCTTCTACCATAAAAAATGCAAGTTTGTTTCCCACGGTACCTAATGGAGCGTATGTGCAAGTGCCAGGCTCTCATATCAAGTAGAGAACACAATAGACAAAAATCGGAACAAGCACCTTTAACTTCTTGATAATTACCAATTGCTTAAAATGAATGCCAAATGATCCAATCAATGACATTGCTAGAATTAAGGTATCCCTGAAAGATGAGAAAATTAGAAAGTAGACAGGCTTACAGCTCTGTGTCAACCATTTAGTTGACACTTTCATTTGACTTTTTTTTATTGAGTATAACTTCTTTATACAAACAAGGATTGAGTTCATACTTGATATGTATTTTTTTTGTTACATTAGACCTGTAATTGAGATCCACATGTTGAGGTCAAAAGTTACTTGAAATCAATCATTAGTCACACTAGTCAGTGGCTGTCTCAATTGTATTTGCATTCACATTTCAAACTCCATTGAGCTTAACTTTGTAGTGTAAGCATCATAATAATAATAATGGGAGAACCGCTATTACATCAGATCATTGTGCTTACAAAGTAAGAAAGCAAACATAATTATAAACGAATGAGACAAACTTTATTCAATGCAAAAAAAAAAAATTGGCTAAAAACATGATAAAAGTGCCAGATAATATTTACAGATGGCATAATGTCAAAGTGAAAATGACAAAGGGATAACATCATAAAGGCAAGATAATGGTCAGCACTGTGACAATATAGTGAAAGCAACTTCCCATAGGCCACCCATACTTTAAACTGACGTCCAATATGGGCTTAACATCCGCTGAAGAAAGATTGACTAATCATAATTTCACCTTCAATAGATCTGGGCTCCACCAACTCCACCCCAAGATGATAATGATGTATACATAGACCACTCCTTGGGTCTGCTGTATGACCCCAGCAGCATGATGGAATCACAGCTACCTCCTGTCTACATCAAGAAGGAACCCAAGAAGATCAAGGTGGATCACGGTAAGAATCTCATTCTCTTTTTCAGAAGTGATGGGGGAAGATTGCAAGAAATTACATACGGTACTTTTGTTATTAAACATGTTCCTATGAACTTACTAAAAGATTAATTTGTACTATCAGACAAAACCTAGATACATTTGGAAACACTTAAGTGCAGTCAATGATTTTGTTCAGGAATGTTTATCCTTTGTAACTAGAATTGAGTACAGTGAGATCATGAAACATCATTCATGAGAATGCTGTATTGTATCATGGCAGCAGTCTATAATCCTGTAGTCACACGACCTAAATCCAGTCTTCAGTTTCTTTTTTCAACACCTTAAAGGTGCAACGAGAGATTTCCCATATCAGGTGCCCCTAAAAAGTACTGATTTTTACCCTGATGTAAAGCTTTCCCATCAAAAATATCCCCATCTGAAAGGATTAAGCGGAGAAATGTTTCTTTGGTACAAAAATTGTGAAATTTCTAATTTCGTATAGGAGCAAATACAAAATTCAGCCTGTTTTATATTGAAATATAAGCAAATCAAAATCACCTTTTTCTCTTTTAAGACATTTCTGTAGCCAAATACAAGGTAAAGAAATCTTCTGAGTGTCTAATCTGTATGAAATTACTCTATCTGGGTGCCTCAAAATTACTCTGAACATCGGTAAATTAAATAGGTTGTGCGTACAACGCATTTTGTATAAACAGCAATAACTGCCCGCATGTCCACCATGGCGTGCAAGCTTGCTGATCGGAAAAATACCGACAAGCAACACAAAAAACATGCAAATGAATTTACAAGCCTGGAAACAATTTAAAAGACATCGAGAAGTAAATGGCACGGTCAATGACGTTTACTCAAAGAGAAAGCCGATAACTTAGCAAAGTTTACATAGGAAGACGACCACTTCATTGGGTAGGTTTAGTAAACAGTGTTAATTGCTACTGGCAAGTCTTCAAAATTTGGATCATTTGCTGGTCAATTTTGATGGCTGATTGCATGTTGCAACTGCGTAGTAGCATCAATCACTTGATGCCAAGGAAATGAACTGCAAAGGAAAAACCCCAAGTGTGTCTGTGTATCGTAATAATCATTATGGTTTACTTTGGCCTTTTATACCTGAAAAGTTGAATTGATCAAACAAGCATGACTAGTAGTAAGATGATTTGGAGTCACAGAACTACGGCTTTATCCCCATTCTTCCATTTAACATAATTTAACTCTTTTGGAATGATATTTTACCTCAGAAATGGTCTTTCCTTCCTGTAGCTCTAAATGCAGAAACCTCTGGCTCGCTCCCTCGACCCCAGCGGGGCGTTGCCCATTTGCCCTGGACCCCACCAGGCCTTAAGCGGGCCCCTGCAAACCCCCGGCCGTTATGGCGGTAACTACGGTCGCTTCGCTCACCCTCCTTTGTATTTTTCAGATTTTTTTCAAACTCCATTGCTCTCTGCAAATAAAATATGGGAAACCGCTTTACATCAGATCATTGTGCTTACAAGTAAGAAAGCAAACATAATTATAAACGAATGAGACAATCTTTATTCATATGCTAAAAACAAAAATTGGCTAAACACATGATAAAGTGCCAGATAAATATTTACGATGGGCATAATGTCAAAGTGGGAAAATTACAAATTGATCACATCAATAAAGGCACGATAATGGTCAGCACGTACAAATAGATAAAGCAACTTCCGCATAGGCCATCCCATACTTTAAACTGACGTCCAATATGGGCTTAACATCCGCGGAAGACAATTGACAATCATATTTCCCTTCAATAGATCTGAGGCTCCCCCAAACTCCACCCCAAGATGATAATGAATGATGTATACATATAGACCACGCCCTTGGGTCTGCTGTATGACCCAGCATCAATGATTGAATCACAGCTAACCTCCTTCTACATCAATAAGAACCCAAGAAGATCAAGGTGGTATCACTGTAAGAATCTCATTCTCTTTTTCAGAATGATGGGGGAAATTGCAAGAAATTGCAATACGGTAAATTTTGTTATTAACCATTTCCTCTGGACTTACTAAAAGATTAATTTGTACTATCACAAAAACCTAGATACATTTGGAACCATTACGTGCAGTCAGCATAATGTTTTGTTCAGGAATGTTTATCCTTTGTACTAGAATTGAGTACAGTGAGATCATGAAACATTATTCATGAGAATGGCTGTATTGTAACATGGCAGCAGTCCTAAAAATCCTGTATCCACACAACAACGACCTAAATCCAGTCTGCGTTTCTTTTTTTCAACACTTAAAGTGCAACGAGAGATTTCCCATAGCAGGTGCCCTAAAAGTCGATTTTTAACCGAAGTAATACTTTCCATCAAAAATATCCCCATCTATCCCGCCTCTGAAGGATTAAGCGGAGAAATGTTTCTTTGGTACACAAATTGTGAATTTCTAATTTCGTATATGAGCAAATAAAATTCAGCCTTTATTTACTAGTAAATATAACCAAATCAAAATCACACAACCTTTTGTCTCTTTTAGACATTTCTTTAGCCAATACAAGTAAGAAATCTTCTGAGTGTCTAATCTGTATGAAATTACTCTATCTGGGTGCCTCAAATCTCTCGTTGCAACCTTTAATTAACCTGCTACAGATGCATGTGCAGGCAATAAGACTAGGAAATTAACCCTTTAAGCCTGCTGAATGAGATGTAGCCGTCAATAATCAAATTTAGCCTGCATCAGTCAGATTTAGCCTGCATCAAGATTGAACCTGCTTATAGCTACAGCAGGCAGAAATGTGCAAAAGCAGTTCAATCCCAGTAAAGCTTGAGAAGTGGCAACAAATAAATGGGGAATAGCTTGGAATTGCAATCACTCACAAAAATTGTCACAAACATTGCTCTATTTGTCATTCTTTTTGGTTAATGCACAAATGGTTCACCCAAAAAGACCCGTTTTTGTAGGCAGAGGATTAAAACAACATGTAAAAATTTCCTTTTGGTTTCAAGCACAAAAGGAGTGAATCCAATCCAAGAACATTTTATAGCCAAAAATGCTTAAAATGCCCTAATAATATTAACACTTTAACATGCAGAAAATGGATTTTTTTTTTTTAAATGTGCATTACATTCCAACATGGCAACACATTGAATTGCTTTTCGGTAAACCTAGCAGTTTGCCATTTTAACTCATGTCTTCCTGTCATCACACAGTGCCTAACCTGAAACCACCTTGTCCCGTTTTTGTATCCCACAGTTGCCGTAAAAGGACGCCACATCTTCCAAAGGGGGATGCACAGTCGCACGTAAAACTCTACTATTGCCCCACCACAGTCCCTCTTCAACCGGCCTTCGGCGGCATACTACGTATGGTCGGGAGGGGCTAAACAGCAGAAGTTACGGGCCATGGCAGGAAGCAGGTGGTCAAAAACCCCTACACAATGGTAAAGGCCGTCAACATCAGTGGAAGCGCACTCGGCCAGATCGACCCGAGTGGTTGATTAATGAAGACTGGGCAGTTACAGGTAAAATGAATTTGCAGTGTGTTTCAAGTGATCTTCTATACTTTTGAAGTTTTCTCAAAACAATCTGATGATTGAATTTATTTTCATATTCTTCAGATGTTCTTGAAAACTGAAATAGTAAAAGAGTATAACTCGGTGTTTTGTCTGAACAGAAATCGTTCTACTTGAGGAATAATCCAAATAAAAATGTTACTAATTATATATAGCGCCTGTCACAATGTATCAAAGCGCTTACATTTATTCCGCTGCCACTAGAATATGTAGGCTGCCTTACAAATACCCAGGCCTATCATACCTTGGGGCGGCGCTCAATGGACAATATTCCTAGGTCCCCATTGTGCACCTGGGTGGAGAGTGGGAAAGCCAGGTAAAAGTGCCTTGCCCAAGTGCCACAACACATGGGCCTCAGCGGACTCAAATAGGGAGTAAGATTTGTAAGGGAATAATTGACAAAATTGGTGAAAAACCATAACTACAAATTTGGACCATCACTGCTGTTGATACACCTTGTGAACTTTGCTATCGTGTGGCCCCAATTACAGTGGATATTAGTTTTCAGTTAATGTTTATGTGATTGGATATGGATGTTTGTCTCTTCTCAACTTCAGGCTGTCAAGCCCTTCAGGAACTTCCCCTCACACTGCAAGCTGTCGTGCCTGGCCACATCATTAACTGGGACCTGGTCAGCGATGTGGTCAATGCGTGCGGTCATACATAGCGGTCACCGAAACAGTGTCGCAGTCGCTACGAAGGAGTGATCATACCGAGAGAGTAAGGCAAGATCTGTTACGACACCAACCCCAAGAACACAGAAAGAAATCCAAGGGATATATACAGAGTGCGTAGTAAGATCTACGTAAATTAAGTTTTGACAAATTAATTTCAGCCTAGATTAGTGATTGTAGAAAGTAGAGGCAATTTATTCCCTTAGTACTAAGGTAACTCTGCTATTGAGAAACCAATGTATTCTGGGATTTGGACGATAAGATCATACAATAGGTGAAAAGTGGCATTTTTATTGGCCCTTCCCAAAGAAGTTCAGGGACTATGAAAAGAGTGCCTGTTTGTGCATGTGTTGGTATGTGTGTGATGTTTTTTTTTGGTAAAAAGTAAACAATTTTAAACCCTTGTGATTCATTCATGTTGAACATACTTTGATGTGGAGACATGGACACCCGAGCCTTGGATAGAATCCCACATGGACCGCAACAACATGGAGGTCAAAGGTCATCTTCGGGTCATTTTAACTAGCCATTGTAAACTTCGGAATTATTGGTTATGTATTAACCTACTTTGCCTAGATTTCCATGAGCATTGAATTAAACATAATCCAATTCAGCTCTTTATTGATCACAACATTGCCAGGAAACACATATATGTGTAATTCTGTATTCTACTGTTTACCTTAATCGGGCAAGGATGTTTCGCATATGTACCCTCCTGCCAAATCCACAGGAAAACAAAATCTTTTATTTATGGCCTAACAAAACA
>JAMKCH010048483.1:0-11593 GCA_023653785.1 Ophioderma brevispina
TCACCCGTCTGCTGGAAACTGCCTTCCAATATAAAATAGCCGGGAAATACCGCCAGGTACTCTCATTATTAGTTGTTTTTATTGCCTTCAGGCATGTCATTTAGAGGTCATTTTCTTGAGGTGGCAATATTTCATCATGGACGGACATAAACTTAGCATTTGCAGCTCTGCCGTTAAGTACAATCTAGGATCCCAATTCTAATTACAAAAATCGCTCATTTTTATAAATACCATTTTGAGCATTCTCGTTCGCCGGTGTAGTTTTCTAGACAATACCAACATAGCTGTGGCAAAAATATAAATTTTGAAAATTGGGAGCGCTCTTCAAACTGTGCTAATATTGCTTTAAATCCCTTATATTCGTTTGAATTCATCCCAACGATTAATAAGCCGACAAGAATAACAGAATTCAGTGCAAACATAATTGACAACATATTAATAACATTAATGATGTTATTTCCGCCATACAACGTACCAAACGAATATTAGCAATCATCTTCGCATCCAACCACAGTTGACAGCTAATCATGATATAAAACCGAATTCGTCCATAGAAAAATACTATAGGTTTTCCCGTTCGATTTCACACAATGTTCATCTGAATTCAACAATTGTTTAGTTCAAATTCGTCCCCAAAAACTCGAAACTGTACATTTGCCACTCGATTTCGTCTTTGTTCAAACATCTTCAAACCTGGTGCGCTCTAACTCGTCAACGGTCGCACCGGTTCGTCGTGATAATTCAAATTCGTACGGTCATACAATTTCGTTGTACATGGCTAACCGATTTCGTCATTGGTCATCCGATTCATAAAAATATCATTCGAATTCGTCGTATAGGCCTGCATTGGGCGGGTATCATTCATACGTTTAAGGTCTAACATTTGAAATAGCTCTCAGGATAGGAAGTGACGTTATGACGACAATTTTGTTAGTGATGTATCACTCAGGAGAGGGTGCAATCTATCTAAATTACATGGATTTTAAATTAATTCGAGGTTTGTAGGTAAAATCAATTCCAGATTTAAATTAGTGGATCTTATATTTCCTGTTAAATTTAGTTTTTTAATTTTTGGCTCCATGTTAATGGGAGCATTCCATATTTGCTTAACACGAATGAACAAACACAAAGTATGAAAAGTAAGACAAGAAAATTCACCCCGAAACACCTGACGAATTGAAAAGACCAATTGTTGAACCCCAGTGCCAAAGGACGTTATCCAACTACCCCCTTATATCCACCGTTTGAAGGTCGGACTAAATTCATAACACGGAACGAAATTGAATGACCATAGGTGTAAGTCGTTTGACTATCGACTATTTGGAATGTCCAAAGACGAAATCGGAGTGCAAATGTACAGTTTCGATTTTTTGGGACGAATTTGAAATAAACCAACGGGTGAAATTTGGATGCAACATGGTGAGAAATAGCAACGGGAAAAAACCTATATTATACCCAAGCTAGATACTAAACGAGGAATGTCAGAATCCCAAGTAAGATATCTAACTTTAATTTGAAATTGATGCCTCAAATTCAATAAAGACAAATATAAATTAGACAAGGTAAAAATAAAGGGGTTTAAAAACGAAAACTAACTTTCTTGTTGTACTTATCGATGAAAATCAAACTATTGATTACAATTCTGGTCGATAAGTTCATGATAAAATACACACCAGGGGTCCTAAAGGTGGGTAATAAACTCGAAAAGGGGTATGCCCAAAAGGGCCAAAAGGGGGTGTTTCACACAAACGACGACAAAAAGCTCAAAAGGGGGTAATAAAATCAAAAAGGGGTATGGCCTAAAAATTACCAAACACAGCAAAGCCCTTAACGATGTTGTCAAAAGGGTCAAAAGGGGGTGTTTCACACAAACGACGACAAAGGCTCAAAAGGGGCTTAAAAATTGCCAACCACAGCAAAGCACGTAAGGTATTGTTCTCAAATAGCCAAACGGCATTGCTTCCTTAAGGGCCAAAAATTGCAGTAATGTCGTTTTGGACGGAAGGCATGGTAAAAATTCCCAAAACACTACCAAAGTCCCTTAAAGGTATAGAAAATGGTCAAACGCCGCCCATCAATTTTATTTTCAAACAACTCAAGTTTTGCGTAAGCAGGTTTTGCCCTAATGCCAGATTTTGCGGGAAAGCAAGTTCAACCAAATTTCTCGAAAGGTACAAAATCCATCACGAGTCATTAATGGGATTATGACTCCCGACTGGGGTGTGTTTGGGGTCGTGTTGAAGCCTTCTCGCGCGGCGGCCCTGTTAATGTCACCTGACCTGTTGGGCTAACAATCAAAAGTTAAGTCCCAAAACATCGTTGTGTTTTAAAAACACCACAGTGGAACATATGAAGACCCACCCTCCAATTCTAGGCGGCTGAGCTACTCACATAGGAACTTTCCTTATGGCAAACACCAAAGTCGGTATATGCAGCTGAAAGTTGAGGGTCTACCCATGCTAAGCGTGACATCATCCTACAGCTCTCCATGGAAGACGGATGTGAATATCATCCTCCTCCAAGTAACTCACTGCGAATCTGAATAGAAGCTACAAATCGAAGATTTTGACCTTATTTGCTTCACCCCGCACAACAAAGAATGGGATCGCTTCTAGTGAAGCAAGGGCATACAAGTGAGATCAAACCCTGCAATCTTCAATGAATTCGCCAATCCAGTGGGAACATGTGAAGCTATGGGGGAACCCACTTACCACATTAGAAGCCACCCACCCAGCTGGGCAGACTTCAATTCCCTCCAGTAGTTCAGCGGAGTTCCTTCGTCTGCGGAGGACTTTCAAACTGTAGAAATACAGCATGGGGATACTCCAACATTGACAAAACAGATGGGGCAAAGCGGCTTCTTGAATGGATTGAGCCCAAGACCTCCAACTGCTGTTTGATCGTAAGGATCCACCTACTTCGATTCAGCAGTTCATGGGGACATGGACCTGTCCCGACCTGTCAAACGTCACCAGCGACATTCGGATCCGCTGCTCAGAACGGTCCTCCCTAGATTTCCTAGATCAGTCATTGCCTATCCTGGTCACCAGTGAAATCAAGGTCACGATCTCCAGGCTCTACAGAAAGAGATGGGAACAAGGAAGCCCACTGGATGAGTTCAAACAACTCACCAGCGAACTGTAATCCACGCTGCCAGACCCGGCTTCCTCCAACATCAACGATGCATATTCTGACTTCTGCGCAGGCTCCAACAAGCAGCTAAAAATTCCATTCCAAGAGGCAGAAGGAATCCCTAAACCCCCTGTTGGGACAAGGAATGGGACGAGTTATTACAAAGTGCATGATCCTAACAAACTGCGATATGAGAGCAATAGCAAAGGGGCAACCAGCTACTGGATCTGCTTGGCCAAAAGAGAACGCCCAGATGGGAGGAGGAGTATCCAATATCACTTTACCCACTCATGCCGTAAGGCCTGGAACATCATCAACAAGCTCACCGGCGTAGCTGTCCAGCTAAGCAGTGTCCTGTCTCTGACCAAACTCAATCGCTTCAGTAATGTCAAACAAATGGAAAGTGGCAAGAATACACTCCACAGGCGAAAACCCACTCTCGTGCTGTTAATGCAGACATTAAACAGCTTCTACAAACCCTCCACCGTCAAGCCCCATGTCCCAACCATTCACCTACGAGGAGATCACCGAAGCATTTTAAAGTTCTAAGATGGGAAAAGCTCCTGAATGGACAACATCCATACAGAATTATTGAAGAATATGGAACCCGAAGCTGTGCGTGGCTCCAACTCTTCCTTTCTACTGCATGGGAAACGTTCAACTATTCCCTCCGAGAAGACTCAAAGGTCATTGCAATCCAAGAATCCTTGAGCGACTGTACTCGGCGGATTCAATGTACGGTCGAGAAAATTTTACCCCGCACCAAGTGGATTTCGAAGAGAGGATTAATATAACAACTGATTTCAGATCAGCAGGACTAGTTAATGACATCGAGGCAGCTATTCCAGAAGAAGCCGAAGTTTGGAGCAGTCTTCATTAGACCTAATTGCTGCGTACGATACAGTCTGGCATCCAGGGCTCTACCTCAAGCTCCTCAAAATATTCCCTGATGTCAAGCTTGTCAAGTTCATTATGTGCTCCTCCAAGACAGATCTCAGTCCGGAGACACATATGGGCAACGCTAGTAGAAAGCGCAAAAACTTCGGAATGTGTCCCACAAGGTTCTGTCCTGGCACCAGTCTCTTCAACTTCACGTCTCAGATATGCCAAAAAGGGAGATTGTCGCAGTACTTCCTATGCCGACGACACGGCACTTGGAGATAGCGTGCTGACTCATTGAGTCCTTAGAAACAGTGTTTTGCAGCAAGTACCTATCCTGTAAGCCAATTTCTCCACCGATGGCACTGAACCTCAGCAAACCTCCCCAGCTAACAATATAACGTTTCCAGAACGTTGTCAAAAAGTTTTCAGTTTGGTTACGGAAAACGTTTCAATGAAACGTTTTTGCAACGTAAAAAGTGTAGACACTTTTTTCCGTTCTAGAAACGTTTACAAGAACGTATTTGGAAACGTCCTTGATGGATGTTACAAAACGTTTCCGAAACCTGGTCGGAAACGGCATTGGTGTTTTCAATACATTTTTCTGGTGCCGTTAGTTGGAAAACGTTTCTACAACGTTTCTGTAACTTTGATATATAGGCATACTTTTTCTGTTTGCCAGAAACTTTGTAATGTAAGCAAGAACGTTTGTTAAGAGTTCCGCAACGCCTCTGCTACGTTTAACAGATTTATTTGTTCAGGATTGGATTTGTTACAAACATAGGTGTTTTTCCAAAATATCGATATTGAAATAATTTTATTTATACTCCATTATAGCGTGGCAAAATAGGCCTAAATAAGCAGTTTGTGCTTTTCGTGTTTATAACATCTTGAAGGCCGGGTAATGAGCAAAGGAACAAGTATGTATATTAGTTGATGTGTTGATAGGCCTATTTTATGCCTGTGAGAAAAAAAGGCGGTTCTTGGATGTTGCTATGTAGCGTGGTGGGTCGTCTTGGAATGTAATATTGAAGTAGAAAGAATGATATAAACCTACCTGCTAGTTTCAAAATACTACCCCTCTTCCCTATATTAATGAGCTGTAGATTGCTGAATACGAATGGTGATGATACGAGTGTGTTAACCCCGTTGTCAAGCGTCTTGTAGAATATATAAGAATGGGCCATTGGTACACAGTGCATAGGAATGCATATGCTATCGAAGCATAGTTGGTGGGTTTTCTCCAAATTTAGTGCTAGTATCATTTGAGATAAACACAGCATAGTAGAGTAGTCGGGAGGGAGAGCACAAGAGTATTTTCAATATTGAGAATATTCAGTCTAGAAACGTCGTAAAAAGAGCAAAATTAGACAGAGCAGCTCGAGCCATCCAAATGGTGATGTCGTCTTGACGTTGCTTGTCGCCCGTGTTGGTTTAGTGTTTTGAAATATTGACCCGGGCAGTGACTAACGTTACCACGATGGATCAGATTCACTGATCGGCCGAGTGGTAAGAAACGGGTGGCCGTGTTATAAAACATTTGACCATGATTGAGGAGTGACGGATGAATTCATATGAAATTGAAAAAAAAAAAAATTTATTTTTTTTTAAATGAATCGACGATATGTACATGAAAATAAAACACATTATAATTTATGGTGGTATTGGATTCACATTTAGTGGATACGATTAAGGTGCTCGAGTAGAATGTAGCTGAAGCCATACTTATCATTATTGACTACGCGATCATATTATTTATTTATTATGATTATTATTATTATTTTATACTGAAAAAAACATACCATACAACAGAAATGCTTTCCAATCGTTCAGTTACATTGAACGTTCTGAGAACGTTGCGGTTTCGTCTCGTCAAGTTTGGTTGTTAGTTGGTCCTAATTGAAAAAACGTTCTGCGAATGTCGTAGTTTTGTCTTAATGAGATTCATATTTTTTGTGATTATGATTATCAAAGGTAGTAAATCCCCAACAAACGAAATTCGAATAACAGTGTTTTACAAGTTCTCAAAGACGAACAAAGTAGAAACCTATTGGAGGAAAACGTTTCAGAAACGTTCTAACCGTTTCGTGTTAGCTGGGCCAAGACCGTCAGCTCTGTTTTGCAACTTGCAAATCAGATGCGCAAAAAGAGAACTAAACCTCACTCTAGATGGAGGAAAAAACTGCAATGACCCAACACGATAGTCCCTTGGCGTCACAATGGACCGCAGCCTACTTTCAATCAACACACCAAGGCTGTCGCTGCCAAGACGCACTCTCGTGTCAACCTCCTCGAAGGCGCGCAGGAACTGGATGGGGTGCATCATTTGACACCTTAAATACATCAACTGTTGCCTTGGCATACTCCACTGCTGAATACGCTGCACCAGCATGGAGTCACGTGGGTACATTCACGCAAGATTGATGTCATTCTGAATTATGCAATGAGACTTGTTAGCTGTTGCCTTTTGGCAACGCCTGTAGAATATCTTCCAATCCTATCTGGCATAGCTTCTGCAAACTTTAGGAGGAACCTTCAGCGATCACGCTCGCCAAGAAATGTTAGACCTGGTAGTCCTAATCCCGCCACCACACCCTTTGAGGATCAGAGAATTCCACGAATCACTTTGCTACCCAATCCATGACACTGGAGACACAGTATCCCCTATCACACCTGGATCAATGACAATGGTATGAGCAATGGTCATCCATCTACCAAGCCCAAATGCTGTGACCTTGATAGGAAACATGGGTCAACCTCAACATACTCCGAACTGGCGTTGGTCGTATCAAAAACTTCCTTCACAAGATTAGTGGAACTTTCACCAAACTTTCACCAAACTGCGATTGTGGAGAGTCACAAAACCATTAGCCCATCATATCTGATCGTGATGTCTATCAAGTCCCCAAGAGGAATTCCAGCCAGGGGGGGGGGGGGGGGGGGGGGATAATGTGGGGGGGGGGGGGGGGGGGGGGGGGGGGGGGGGTGGGGGGGGGGGTAATTTTTTTAAGGGGGGGGGGGGGGGGGTGTATCAACCTAGGATTATGAAACTGGTTTAAAGACGGAGCTTCCACTGTGATTTTTTTGGATTTGCACGCCACGAACGAAGGGATTTATGAAAATGCGAGTTTTGCGGTTGACATTTCAACTGGTCTAATCTGTGTCTGCTTGGATTGGTATTGCTCGATACTCTCTGTGATAATTCATATCATAAAGTAAAGCTAAATAAGATGTAGTACTAGTAGAGCGAATGAACTCAGAGGCAGTATTATTTGCACTCTATTAATTTTATATAATAATACTAGGCTACCATTTTTTTAATTTTTTTTTTTTTACCTAGCCGTGTGCGTAGCACGGCTAGGTCTTGTATTTGTGGGATTGCTTTGTCTCTTTCTTTCTCACTTTGTTCAAAATGCTACTTGGGTCGATTTTAACCAGATTCGCTCAGAAGGACCGCTGACCCAAGCTGCATATATGTGGTGTACACAGTTTGTGGCCAGTGGTCACCTAGTGCACTGTTAAAAATGTTCCTAATTTTACCAGACTTTACCTTTAAAATTACGGTAAACCCAATTATTCAATATAATCTTCATGCTTTATTACCTATTTGCATGGAGAGACGGTGGTATATTACGTGGGGACGGAAAATGCCGCGTACAAGGAGCTAACGTTTCCAAAGTGGACGGAGTATAAACAAACGATATTACACTACTAAACAATGGTAGTGGCCCCAGCAGAAGAATATCGTCTGTACTGTTCCACCTACCCGAGAATGAGTGAGTGAGTGAGTGAGTGAGTGAGTGAGTGAGTGATAGAATTAACAACATCTCAACACAATTTTGTCATATCATGTCATTAAGATAAAAAATATCATTTTTAAAAAAACAAAACAAACTTTAAAACTATAATATTGAAGATTAACAAAATAGATTTCTTATTTTAATTTTAAAGAAATATCCTGACAAAACCATACAGGCTCCCTATAGAAAAACTATGTTGTCAAAAAAATAATATCACATATTGAACAATAAACTCATTGAGTGCAATGACACATGCAGAAAACACATGTCTACAGTAAAAGCACAACTACAAGATATACACCCGAGGGGGTTTGAGTCAATCCCACATGCCACCAGTTTTGGGAAATTTCACCTCAATAGGGTCATGTGATCACATAAAAATCCTATTCTTGACACTAAAACCCTGACTTTAACGCCTACATTTAGCCCACAAAGAGTTAGTACTTAGGGAATTTTTGCCTGATCATGCCAATGTCTGTGACGGTCTTAAACTTTGGCAACACTTTTATCCCTAAGTACGTAACATGTGTTTAGCGAGACAGTGCGGTATAGGCACATGCTATGCATCATGCGGATTGATCAAAACACCCTCTGTATACACCGATCATGCTGATAGTTCCTTTTAATGCAAGAGCTAGAGATACACATCATACATTGATTAACTAGTTAATCACCCGTCCATGTATCAAGCAAGGGATGCGTACAATTATTGATTTACAACGATGATACATGCCAGAAAACACATGTCCACAGTAAAAGCACAACTGTAGGAGATAAACTGAAAAATTAGTTCATACATGTAATTACAATACACATCATTCACTGATAAACAAGTTCATCACCCGTGGATGCATCAAGCAAGAATGACCATTGAATTTCAAAAAAATTCAGTTACTGCCAATCAACAACCACATCAGAACATACAAACATATAATCTTTAAGAAAAAGCCAAGATACATTATTACAATATTGAAATATTTAGGCAAATCAAATACAGGTTCTATGGCCTTAACTTGATTGACAGAGAAATACTTCGAGAATGACCTTAAACATAAAATAGTATAATTATACAAGTTGTACTTATCGACTGCATCTTATACAAACATACATCCTGTTAATTACATCTTAAGTTCAAACTTAATATTCTTGAAGGAAGTGCTTAAACAACTGCGAGTATTGAAATATTATTAGAAGAGTTGTCCTTTTAGTCGCCTTTTACGACATTGAGGGCCCCTACATCGGACCAATTCTTATCACCGAACCCGCAGGGGGTAACTACATTTTGATCCTTGTTACATAACAATCAAGCAGGTTTGGTCAGGCCGCAGCTGTAAACAGCCAATCCTGTACGTCATGTGGAGAATCATAGGTTTTGAGACTATTACAAATTCCTCTAGATTGCCACATTGGACCTTAATACCCTGCCTTATAAGGCCTCCCCGACCCCATCAATTATGTGTTTTATGTTTATTTAGCGTATTATGGCATTCCAGAGATATGGTCAATGCTATCCAAGGCTGTATACCAACTCCAGCAGTTCGCACTCCGTCATGGTTGATGGTGGCCTTATTCAACTGTTGCAACAGGAGTTCTACAAGGTGATGTTTGGCTTTCATTCCTATTCATAGTGGACTAATGGGAATTCATCTGGAATACGACTCTGGGGGGGGGGGGAGTTTTTCACACGAAAACACGCAAAGCAAGACAGTACCAGCCACATAAAACGATCTAGACTTGCTTCTATCCTTCGGGTCGCACCCACTCTCAGCTTACAGACTGCTGACAGGCCCGTAGCCAGGAATTTGTTTGGGTGCGGATTGCAGAGTGGACCGTTTTTGTCGAAACAACATTTTCGTCGGCTCGCTGCGCTCGCAGGTTGCCTCCATTTTTTTACTCGCCGAATCAAAAATCTGAAGGGGGGGGGGGGGGTTAGGGAGAAATGAGGATCAAACGCGGTTAAAAAAACGTACAATAATAGTAACATAAACCAACCACCCACAAACAAACAGGCGCCAGATTTCAACTGATTGGAAACGACCCTTCAACATGACAAAGAGGACCTTCAACTGCAAAGCGGACCTTGGTATTTTTTTGGTGGGGGGGTGCGTCGCACCCCCCGCACCACCCCCCCCCGGCTACGGCCCTGACTGAGGATGTTGCCAGGGCACCAAAAAATGAGCATGCATTCTAAAATGTAAAAAGAGTGATAAACGAGTGAATCTTAATTAACTCGAAAAGAGTGTGGGGGAAACAACTCAAAATAGTTGCATGTGTTGGGTAATCGGTAATCCACTCCAAAAGAGCGAGAAATCCAATGAACTTCACCCAAAAACAGTGACGAGTGAAAAACCACTTAAAAGTGTTGTTCTCCATTTAAAGGTGGTGTTCGATCTCTTTGGCGGACACCCATGATTTACCCAGGAAGTAGTATCGATTTTAATATCAGAATGAAAAGGCAGTATTTTTCTCATTGTCGTCCTGAAATTTGAGCCCTCAAATCCATTTCATTCCCATTGATCGGGGGGGGGGGTAGGACACGGATCTGCTCGATTTGGGCATGGGGATTTCCAAACGGTAATTGGGAACTGCTAAGTGCCTTTACTAGGGCAGTCTCGGTCCAAGTGAAATTAAAAAATCATCTCTTAAATTTTGTTCAAAAGATCTTAGTAATATCATGATAAAAATTAAGAAAAAAAATATTGGCTTCAAATCCGTCGAGGCAGTGCTGTGGATTAACCCCACTGCAACAAAGTGAATTTTCCAATAACGGTCATTTAGATTAAATATTCTTGACACAGGCTAGTTTTAGTCAAGTCTGTGTGTAACCGTTCGATATGCGTAGAGCGCCCTCCTACGTTACGTCTTGAAACAGACTAGCACCGGAAATTGATGCCGTTTTGAATTTCTGTTGCGGTTAGGTGGCATGTCCTACCCCCCTGCGCCTCTATAAAAAAAAAAGTGGCGGCGCCCAGGGGGCAGGGGGGCATTTGCCCCCCCCAATTTTTTCTGCCCCCCCCCTGCGTCGAAGAAATGAGGATTTGGGGCAAAATTTAGTGATTTGCCCAAAATCAGCGATTTTGGGCCAAAAATGGTGATAAAAATTCCAAATTTTTCATATGTTGCCCCCCAAGAATTGCACTTTTGCCCCCCAAGATTTAAAAGTGCCCCCGTTTGCCCCACCCCCACCCGAAAAGGAGGTCTGGTGCCGCATGAAAAAAAACGCCATTTTAGTGGTTAAACCATCAATATTAGCACAGTATTGAATAGGGCGCTGCACTATGCATTATCACGTATAGACTCAAAAAACCGCAAGAATGTTTCCCACGGTACTTCAACTTGATGGGGTGTATGCGCAATAACATGGCTCTCATATCAAAGTAGAGAACACCACATACAATAAATCGGAATAAGCAACTTTAAAGAACGGGGACCATTCACTCGTTATGGAAGTGAACGGTCAATCCTTTACTATTTTACTCGTTCTACTAAATATTCACTCAAAAAGAGTTCGTAGATTCCTCTTCAAAGTTATGGAGATCAGATCAATGCTTTTGAACTTAATACTATAATGCTCAGAATCAGCTATTCCCCGGTCCCCATCACCCCCACCTATTCGTTCCTTCTCCTTTACCTCCCCTCTGGACAATTACCTTTCTGTTTTCATTTCCATTCCATCCTCTGCTCTCTACTCCCCACTTCGCCCGAGAATGACAAAGTACGCCTCCTACCATGGAGTCAACGACCAAGTGACTGGAACAGTTCACTACACACCCTATTGCTAG
>JAMKCH010048484.1:0-18232 GCA_023653785.1 Ophioderma brevispina
CTCAAGGTCATCAAGACATTAATAACGTAAAGGATTTTATATTTCCATATGATTTCACAGAGCCTAAATTATTGCCACTTCGGTCCATATACCTCTTATCTATTGGTAACAGTAATTTAAAGCGAACTTGGAATTCAATTAATTGGGTATTATATTGTTACTTATTACTATGTTTTGTGCCATGACAGAAACCACAACATCCCGGTAAACTTCTTTGTCGCTACAACCATAACAATAACCCAAGGCTTTTCATTCGTCCTGCTAAAGAAGAAATCATTTTCGATGAGCCAAGAGTTATTTATTACCACGATATAATAACTGATAAAGAGACAGAATTACTCAAGCAGAGAGCATTGCCGGAGGTAAGAATAAAATATAATAACAAATCCACTTATAAACATGGTATATATGTATATGTCGTCGCTGTAATTTGAAAGGTCAAATGCAAAACCTCATATGTGCAACTTCGGTAACATGGACAACCAACCTATTGTCCAGTGTTTGGTAAAATCAAGTTGGTGAAAATGATGAGGTGATGTTTAAAGAAGTATGTAAGATCTATTTTAAATATTTGCGATACTTTGCAAAACGACAATATTGCCAAACAGGTCGTTTTGTCAGTGTTACCGAAAAGGCACATATGAGGTTTTGCTCTTAGAGGTCAAATGCACATATGAGGTTTTTCCTGCCCAACGACGATGTGCAACATTCAAAAGAGCGGGTCTCTGAGTTATTGTCGCTGAAACGTATCTAGAACTGAATGATGCTCGGCAGGTTCTTCGAAGTCAAACTAAAACAATATTTCTTGCACTGAGGTTAGCTGGTTGGGAAGCCATGATGAACGGTAATTGGATAGTTGACTTGCCTTTGTGGATGAGCAGAAATGTAGCGTCAAGCATTTGGTAGGCCTATATTTATATCCAAATAGACATGGTCAAGGTCACGGAAAATTATTAAATACTGTATGCTAATTTATACAACATATTCATTTTTAAAGAAGAGAGATCAATTGGCTATTCGTTTATTTGATTACACAACTCACTTATCCCGCCTTTCCTTAATGATTAGATGCAGCGAGCAATGGTCGGATCCGAAGGTCTTCATCATTCAGACAATCGAATCGGCATGGTAGCCTGGCTTAATATATCGGATTCTAATGATCTTCTCGGCAAAATTCTTCCTCGCGTACAGGATTACACAGGCTTGTCGACCAAAGAAAATCACGCAGAACCCATGCAAGTATGAATATTTTTTTTTTTCTTTTCTTTTTTTTTTTTTTGGGGGGGGGGGGTTGTTCCAAAATATTAAAAGATATATCTTATTTCTAAATATTTCTGTTCCACTTAAGGTTGTGAACTATGGGCTAGGAGGATTCTACCTTTACCACTATGATGACGATAGGGTATGTTCTTTTAATATTTTTATTAATTGCAATTCTTAGAAAGTTGTATATTAATTTTATTTGTTAGTTTCGGTCCTTCTTTTATTCCTATGATTTTTTTATCATGACTATCAATTATTTCTTAATCGTAGGAGGGTGTAAGCGATGGCTTCTTGGGAATGGGGAAAAGAACGGCAACGGTTTTATTCTATGTAAGTATGTAACTGGTAACCTCCAGCTTGTTGAATTTGTTTGCTCTAAATATATAATAGGAAAATCCCGGCGTCTTCGCTTTTTTGGGCCAGTGAGGCCAACCCAAGAAATCAAGAAATAAGTCAAATTTTCAAAATGCTCCAGCATCAAAGTTCCATTATGAACTGTTCGTTAAGGGGTCGAAGGTCACTGGTCTAAAACTTTATTCTACCTCGACTGCGCTCATATCTGTCTTCAGATCTATTTTTTTTCTGCGGTGAATGAAGGTGAACTCCTTC
Source organism: Ophioderma brevispina (assembly GCA_023653785.1). NCBI lineage: Eukaryota > Metazoa > Echinodermata > Ophiuroidea > Amphilepidida > Ophiodermatidae > Ophioderma > Ophioderma brevispina. The sequence continues at coordinate 1,873 of JAMKCH010048484.1, forward strand.
GGGAGGTTGTCTCGGGAGATGGACTCGAGTTCCTTTAGCCGTTTTGCAATATAACCGTTACGTTCAGGGCCCGTACGCAGGATTTGTGGGAGCGAGAACTGAAAAAAGTAGAAATTTTGAGGGAATCTAAGCTTGAAAACGTTTTCATAAAACTAGACCTAACCCCACTACAAGAAAATTGACCTTTTTGATCGTTTAGAGCATACGGACCTGATCACGTCAGCCGTATATTGTATTTGGTTTTACATCTATTCAACTTGTGATAATCCTTCTTTAACAGTTGTCTTATGTTGAAGCAGGTGGATCAACGGTTTTTACAAAAGCTGGAATTCGAGTGCCGCCTATAAAAGTAAGTCATTGAATTTTATCTCTTTCTTTTATTTCGTTAACAGTTTAGATTCATGTTATTTGGTTTGTTTTTTAGTGATTCATTTATGCAGATTTTCCTTTCGTTCTTTCAAACCGGTGTGAAAGCAGATATAGTCCGGCGGGAGCCACAGTCCGGGGCTCCATAGACAATAACGGAATAAAGCGTGATACTAATGTTGCGTGAAGAGTCAACTGAATTGAGTGCTCTATTCTTTACCGTTGTAGCCGGACTATGAGTACGCCGGACTATAACACCGGTATTTATGAGAAATTACAGATTTCGGCCATTCTAATTTTGATTGATGCAATCTAATTGTTGTATTATAACGTTATTAAAAACAACAATAGGTTAACTGCGTATATTGAATGTAATACTAATAACTGATTACGGTGATACACTTTGGAAGATTATCAGTTGGCCTCCGTCAAAATAACTTTCGCGATGTTTGACATGTCAGTTAGTTCAAAAAATATTGATAAACCTGAAAGCTTACAATAATTGCAAAATGTTTGTTATATTCTGAAAGCCCCTCGAAATACTTCGCGAACAACGCTTTTTGAGGGGGCCTGAATTCCTATCTAATCTACGTATCATGCTAAACACTGTATGTGTATCTTTAGGTGGGTGACAACGATTATGGTTCAATTTTTCATGTTTTTACCTTACATGCAAGCATATCACCGAAATATCGTATTATATATTTTTAGTTTAATCGGTCCAGCCGCTTCGGTAGTACATGCAAACTGAAAAATGTGTATTAAACCGGTTTTGTTCATAACATCAAAAGGAAACGTTTCCTAGGGCCTAAATTTCACCGAGATAATGAGAAAAATATGAGTTTGGTACGGAAATCTCAGTTTTGATCTAATCTGGGTATGCACCACTGGCCAACGTTTTAATTCCATGTTGCATGTTAACTTGAACTTACGGGGTGAGTTAATAAAAAACCCTACATTCAGAAAATATGTTTTTAACGATGAATGTTATCTTTGCTTGAATGTTTGCTTTGGTTGTTTACAGGAATAAACAGGCTATCAGAAGATTTTTATTTAGTGTCTTTCGAAGTTAGGGTTCAATTTTGAACCACAGAAGTGTCTGTTTGGAGACCCCAAAAAAGTCTGTTTGGCCACTTTTAGCCATACAATGCGGAGAGACTGACACCGACGTATACCATAACTCATTATAGCAAAGACAATTCACACATGCATTTCAGTTGGTATTGATTTCTTCTTGACAAAAGCATAAAGCGGTCTATTGTGTATAAGTAAAATATCTTCAACAAATGAAATTACCATTGTTCAATCGTAAAAAGTGAGTTTTTGAAAATCACTCCATATCAATGTCTGTGCTCATGAACATAATGAAATTGCTCACAGATTTTTGTTTTACATTGCTAAGGTAATTATATTGCACAAATACATTATACTCAGTTTCCACAAATTGAGAGAAATTGAAGTTTTCTGTAAATAAATTTGAATTAAAACTTTAAAATTGAATTGCGCTTGTTTTCAAGCTGTATAGAAGACTTCCTGTGGTTTCACTTTGATTCCCAAGTTTCGTTGTGGGTTAACACCACGAAAAGCTGCTCATCCAACTGTGGTCTTACAGCAGCCATCGTGACTCTCCTATCTGAAACATTGAACATTTTTTTCACTCAGCATGTTGGGATATTAATTTTATAATCCTGCAATTATTCCCTCGCCTTATATTGTTTGACAATAATTTGATGTTAAATGTTTTTTTTAATCAAAAGCACTGCTGAAGACCATGCATGTAAACGATGCATCTTTGTGTGGCTCAAAATGACCAGACAGGATCTTTAAGTCTCTCAGCAAAATAGGCATAACTTCTTCCTCCACATGACACAGGGCATCAATACGTTTTCTAAAAGCCTGCTTATTCCTCTTCAATATCCAAAGCAAACTTTGAGCAATAAATAATTCCTACATTTTAACTTATTTTTTTTTATTTCTGTACGTAGGGTTTTTATTGACTCATACTGTAATTGTTTGGTTTTTCGTTTACAGTTTCGTAGCTATATACGTGATTGTGTCATAAATTCGCCACTCAACCCACACCAGCGTCCTTTCTTTGATGTTGTTTTCATCATACATATATATTCTTTTCAGGGAAGTGCATTTCTAATGTTACAATTACTTGAAGGAACTGTTGAAGAGACCTGACACACACGCCATGCTGGGTGCCCTGTACTGATGGGTACAAAATGGGTGTACGTCACATGTGGATGATGATTATGGTATCTAAAACGAAGAGTTCCAATGTACCCCTCCTTTAAGATTGTACATGAAACAACAATTATATTTAGTTATGGCCCGTACTTACTAAACACATAACCCTACCTAAGCCAATATAACAAAATATTTGTTACTTGAAACAATTTCGAGGGGGGGGGGGGACATTATCGTCGCTGGGCAGGAAAACCTCATCTGTAACTCCTGTCGGTCAATGCAAACCACATAATTCGAAAGTAGGGGCAGCCCCAGTGGCCAAACCTCATATGTGCGTTGGATCACCTCGTGTTCTCGTTTTGAATCCCAACCAAATATGATATTAATCATATGGCAATTTATTTCATTCAAATCTGGAGTTCAATAACATCTAAACATATTTTAGAAAGAACACACTTCTTGTACAAGGCATTTACCGCAATTATTCAGTTTTGGTGTCTCCCCCGAAAATGTTACACATATGAGGTTTTGTCATGTTATCGGTTTTACTACATTGATGTTTCCCGCCCAGCGCGATATGGAACTCTTGTGCCATAAAGTCCAGCAATGTCTCTGACATTTGACTTTGATCCAACGTACTTTGTCAAAATCTAGTTCATAAGGTTTACCATTGTCACTTGTTTCAACATCTTTTGGGACAACCCTGACTTAACCCGGACGTAACTATTGAAGCACTAGTTTTCTCAATTGTTGTACTGAAATTCAGCGATCAAATGCATTTCGAAAGAGAGAAAGAAAACAATGCTGATTTAAGCTATTTGAACTGTTAACCATCATAATTATTATCACAGTAATAAAATACAGTTTTGCCATTTTCATTATTATGCTCTCCACATCACAGCAAGTAAATGCTTCGCCACAAAGCTTGGTGGTGAGTGGTATGTTTGCCCACGTTCTTATCTTCATTAAAGGAACACAAAAACCTACATCGGAACAACACATTATCCTAAGCCTCTTAATAGTTACATTTAGCTTTAAAAGAATGGTCCTTCTTAGGTTTATACTCATCCAAAATACACAGTCCAGAGTACCTCCCACTTGATAGAGGCTAATAAAAAAAACCTTTCCCGAAGCCTTTCCTGGCCTCGCGCAACCAATACAAGGATTTTAGAGGTAAAGATTGGCCTGGTGTGGCATGCAGCCAGCAGAATTTTGTGGGCAGACCAGAACGAAAACAGCCTAGAGGCGAGACATTATGTCTAGAAATCAAGGGCAGGTTCCGGCCATGAATTGTCTCGTCTCCCTAGCTTTAGCTTCTATCATCCGCGCTAAACAATGGAACCGCTGAAGCGATCTGGGCTAACTTCCAAGCCCCCGGTTTCCCAGATAAGTGATAATTATGATTTCATTTAACAATTACAGCTGCTATAATAAACCCTACAGCAGGATATTTCAGTATCTCTATTGATGTAAAATTGCAAAAGTCTAGTGTTCTAAGTTTAGCCATTGACTTTAATTCAAACTTGCTCATTTTGTATTTTTTGAATCTTTTTCTCACACAGCCATCTATCTCTGGATTCAATGAGTTGTGGCCAAGTTTTTAAACGAAAATGTGTCTAACACCAAGATAAATACTGAAAATTCTTTATTTTGCGTTTGCTGTGTATCAGCGTTTTTCTTAGTGCATAGTATTATTATTCAATTCACCTATACATGTACATAGTATGGGAAGTATGTTGGGTTTACTTGTACAACGCCTAAAACATGCAATCCCAATGGTGTTTTCTGATAACATTTAATAATGTGCTCATCGGCAAAATCCCAGCACAAGATCACTTTGACAGATTTTGTTCAACATTTAATATTTTAATTAAAATTAGTCTTGGCCACCTACGGTCGGTAACTAAGTATTAGACATCAAAACTATTCTTTATTTTTAGTCCTATGAACTCCATCATAACTTGCACCATTTCTTATCTAAATCGGAACAAATTTACAATTTCATTCATTCACCCCTGTACCACTGAAATTGACACCTTTTTATTGATTTTGCTGTTTTTGCCTGTAACTCTCAAACTTTATCACGTTGTCGATAGTACAACTATAACCTTTCCTGAACCTGTGTTTAGACAAATAACTTGTATACTTTTTCAACACGATTGGAATCAAGTTAAAAAATTTGACCCTTGTACAACTTTGTCTTGCCCCTCTCCTTAAGCACCATTTGCTGCACTTAAGTATCACGTTTCATGGGTTCCTGGCAGGCTGTCAACATATTTAACATCACTCAAAACCTTGAGATGTTTACAAATGTCTGTTAGCTCCTTGTTTCTTGGCCTTTCCTCCTGGGCAGCAGCCTCGTGATACTGACGAAAGTCGCCATACAGTCAAGTGAATGGGTCTGAATTTGTCCGCTAGATCCTATCCGGGTTCATCAAGAAGTCTCTCCTCATCGGTGAGGTAAAACGTTCTGCCACCGTGAGAGGAAGTACCTTCTGGAACCACATCTGTCTGGACCAGGGTGGGCTATTAGAAGCATTTGCACCAGCTGGATCTCGAGGCTTCGCTCATCCATCAACCCTGGTATCATCGCTATCGGGGACCGCATGACTAGTACTGTCCCAGCTGATTGTCATGCGTCTATGGCAACGCCATCTGTCCGCTCTCCATAACAGTAATGGCGGGAGCCTGGTGTTCCCCGGCCGCTGTAAAAATGTTGATTAGAGGCCATTCGAGCGCTTTCACCTTCGGGTGTCCGGGGGGGGGGGGTGGTTGTTACCCTTCCGACAGGTAACCTCAAGAATTGTGCTGCTCCAAGGAGATGGACTGCCTGGAGCCCGATCCTGTAGCGCTGGCAGGCCATATCCGCAGCTTATTGTCTGTTGACATAGATCAGCTGTATTTCATACCAGTTACACAGTGCTTGGACAATTGGTCCACTCAGGCCAGACATAGTATGCACTAGAATTTACGATGAGTTTTTCGTCGGGAACGGCCTTATATTATATTAGTCCAAAAATGCAAAATGTTGATGCGTTCCGAAATTGCATAAAAAAATTTTCTCAATATTTTGCATTTTACAAAATTACATACTTGTGGGAATTGTCCTTGGGCATATAGATTTACTTTTAACAATGTCACCCTTTTCGTTTTTTTTAACGGGTTCTCGAAACGCGCCAAATTTAGGTAACATAAAATTTGGCTCTTGTAGCTTTGCCGTGAGTTCCAAATGTTTTGACAACGATATTTTTTTTTCACGCACTGGAAAATCAAGGGGTAGGGGAAACATTTTGTCTTTTTGATTATTTCTATACTTGCAATGAAGCAATTTGGGTAACAATTTAAAGGCTATTAAATTTCTGCTAAACTGACAGGAAAATCATGACTGTGGACCCTTCCCTTTCCAGGATGTGATTGTGCAAAGCAATTTTTTTCAAAAGTGCTAAGGACATCGCCGGATAAGGACGAGAAGGAGGCCACCCTTCAAATTTGTTTTCGCGCTGGCCGCTTACGCGTGGTATTTTTGCGCCGATTTGTTGTTATTGTCTGACTTTAAATGCGCTTCTTTTCATATCAAAATCAAATCTGCAAAATCGTTAATGAGTTAATTAGTGAGGTCCCCTTGAATCCCCCGGGCCTAACGGAATCATCTGAGCATATTTTAAAAATCAAAGAACCAAAGCATTTTTTTGCTGATATTTGTTCACACATACATATAAGTAAACATCATTAGTAACTTATAAGTTTTTAACCCTATATGTGCTGAAACAAGCATTCATTTGGACGTTGGCGACACCGTTTACTGTGAAAAAGTCTATGGAAATACGTGTATTTGCAAACCCTAAAAAATACAGGATTCCCTAAATTGCAAGTTTGTGTTCAATATATTTAATTTGGGTCTTTCTAGAGTAGAATCAACATAAAATAGTTTTCAAAAAATTTGATGTAATCGCAAAGCTCTTTGAATTTTCCGTCTTTTTGCCATTTTTTCGGCGACTTGGAAACCATGTTTTGCCCCTAATTTGCAGCCAAATGACAAATTTCAGTTTTTTATTGCTGACTTGGAGTTGTCTTATGACTCTCCCCATTTGTTATAAATTTCGTACAAAAAATCCCCCTGGAAAGTGCTTTCCTTAGGTGGGTCCCATTGACCCCCCCCCCACACACACACACATCCACACACAACCACATACACCCTTGGGCCTAACGGGAGTGAAAACCCATTGGTCATTCAGTGTTAAAGATTCTTAAAGACTAGTTTTACCCATTCCAATGGATAACACAGTGATTATCGACAGTTTGACATACACATCAGATAGCTTCGTGTCTCAAGCGTGTGCACTGGCTAAATGCTAAACTCAGAACTTGAAGGTGAAGATCTACTTAAATTAAACAGTTCTGTCTCGAACAAAAGTCTTCCATTGATACTTAAACATTATTTTTTTAAAAGCATGATGTTTATGTCAACAAACTGTAAAGTAGTGAAATTGATCACAATGACAGATGTGATTCTCTTAACTGTTTCAATGAATGTAATGAATTAAACGTTCTTACAGGTGTGTTTCTTATAAAAACTCTCCAAAGAAGAGCAAATTCAAGAAAAATCGTATCTGTTATTTTTACACCCTTTGGGTCGGGTAACGATGCCAGGCAACAGGTTACTGCCGGGCAAAGGACCTTCCTGTCTCTATACAGAAGTTAGTGTGTATAGACTGTGGTTGTAGATAAAATGGGAATTAAACTAGCTGTATATTAGCAATTGATGTTTGGCAATTCCATTTTGCGTTACCATCAATGTAAGTAAGAAGCCATATTTTAATTAAATTTCTTTTCTAGTCATTTATTTGGTTGAATATGTGAATTATGAAAGCACATCAAAAGAAATAAAATACAATGTAGTCAATTGACAGATATTTGGATTATTTCTCAATGCACTGGTAATATATTACTGCAAATCTAGATTACATCAATTTAAAAGAATTAAAACTTATGTCCGTCAGCCGTGGCTTGATCGAGCCGCTATAATGCCGAGTATTGCTAACTTGGAATGTACCACACATGCGCGAAGTGCCGTTGGTGACAAGATCGGTGACTATAGACCAGTTAACACCCTACGTCACTTCTTTTGTTGCCTGCGAATCCATTCCTTGCGAATCGTTATGGCCTCATATAATATTACCTCTAAGCAGATACAATTGCCCATGTGTAACAGTCAGCCTACCTATTTCAAGATGACGCATGCCTATAACCAAGAGCATCACAAACGAACTTCTTAACAACATTATTAGATCTATTGAAAAGCGCGCCACTGTGCTTAATGATAATTACCTGTTGGGTCCTTGTATAGCGCTATAAGCACAGAAAGCTTGCAACTGAGCAAAATTCTCAATTACATTTCATTCTCATTTTGGCTCATATAATTTCTAAGAAACTTAGTACAATTTGGGTTGCAAAAGATCAAAGTCCATCTTTATCGAAAATGACAGGGGTTAGTTCTGACATCGCTTTAGTCCCTATTGAACCACTGCTAATACGCACAAGGCAAACCACCTTCTTCCAAACCTTTCCAATCCATGACTCGTTCCATTATACGTTTTGCTAGTTCCGATATTACGCGTTCTTCATTCAATTCACATGTGCTATCTGAACCTTTTGTCACAGCGCATTGCTTATTTCCGGTTTTCCCCTGATTGTACATGCCCAACCCCGTGCAGTAATTTGTTAGGTAATCACAGGACTGCAATCATGCAGGGTGTTACGTCGCAATTAGCACGTCGTGCCTCGCTTTGTTGCTGGTTGAGGATTCTTTGGCGTGTGCATCGGCAATGGAGTACGGTGCCCGGCGGCAAACCTAGACTCTTTTATAAATATTGTTGAGTGTCCGTAAAAGTTTGTTCGGGAGCGGACTGGGAAATGTTTTCGTTCAAGTGGCACTACATCCAGTTTGATTGCCTTAGATAGTTGTAGGGACCCCTTACAGCATCACCAGGTAGTTAGTGGAGTCAAATTGTGGTACACCTTTTTGTGGCTACAGCATTTTTTATACTAAACACTTCTTATACCCGTAAAGTGCTCAAATTAAGGGTGGGTGTATTTTGAAAAGCAATTTCTCTTCTGTCCCAGTAGAGTAATACTCATTATTATGGTATTCAATTTACAACTTATAAATACCTCTAAATGGATTATTTAATCGTGGGACTTTCGTGTCGGAACAATGCGACCTGGTGTCAAAGGTCATGATGTTTTACCATTCCTCTTTGTTTGCAGGAGATAACTTAATAAGGAACGCTATAATTGTAATTTAGTTTTTTTGAATACTGACAGTGAATTAAAAAATAAATTTTGTGATTAATATTCAATCTCAAAACCAATCTGAGTGTGTGTGTGTGTGTGTGTGTGGGGGGGGGGGGGGTGCAGGAGTTAAAAGTCCCCCCCCCCTCCGTAAAATAGGGCAAGGTCCCATTTGGTGATTCTTTTGATACAAAGGTCCACTATTTGTGATTTCTTATTGTATACAAAGGGTTCAAATCTATAGAAATTTCTTAGAAAGTTACATTTGGTGCTGAGATGTTCAGAAAGTTGTAAAAAAGACCTTGTAGAGGGTTAGTCTATATACTTTACCGCAAATAAAAAGTCCCGCACCCCTATAAATCTGCGTAAGGCCCTGCTAAAACGATACTTTCAATTCAGACAATCAAAAAAATGGGTATTTCAATTTTTAATTAGGTGTTCAGGTTTCAAAAGATTTACTTGACTACCTTATATTACCCACCTATATTCAGTAAAACTACTTGTCGCACTGGAACGAATTAAAGCCAGGAAGTTACGATTCAACACGGCGACCTGTTAATTCGCATCACCTGACATGGGTTAACTGATTTCAACACTTAATTCCAAAGATTATGTGTTACACACCACTTAACATCTTGAAGAGCCACCCTCAATTCGAGGTGATCGAGCTACTAATAGAGGAACTTTCCTTATGGCAATCACCAGTCTGGCAATAGTAGCAAGGCAGCTCTTGGGTGGATTGGGGCTCAGGACCTCCGGCTATTTTTTTTTTTTTTTTTTTGATAGTAGGATCCGTCTGCCTTCTGCTTGGGCACTCGTCGGACATGCTGTCACAGGGCCGGCGGCATCCGACTCTTGCTCCTCCGAAGCGGTCCTCCTGGGTTCCCAGGATTGGCTCGCTGCCCTGTCTCATTGTCTGGTGCTCTGGGTGTGTCACAGTCTCGACCTCTACAGGGGGATGGCCATCCGCTATTGGCCCAGTTCATGGGCTCACGGGAACGTTGTACTGTAGTCCGGGCTGCCAGTCTGGATTCTTCTCTCCGTTCTCCCTCTGGCGCCTAGACTTCCGTTCCAGAGGCATGAGTCCTGCACACCCTAGTTGGACGAGGAGTGCGTGGAAATGGGGAATCGGGTTCTCAAGTGGGAAGGCTCCTGGCGGGTATGCATCCGTACAGGTTCTTGAGAGACTGGCACCTGAATATGTGTGATGGCTCCAATTGCCCTCTTCGGCTTGTATGGATCAATCAGCAATTCCCGTCAAGATAATAACTTCGAGGGTCATTGCAATCCTGAAGCTTAAGAGCCAACGGGCAACCCAGGGTTGGCGAACCCATCTTGCTGTCTCACATCTGGCTGCTTCAAGACTGATACTCCCAATGGAATCATTATGCAGTCGAGGCAAATCTGCCACACACCCAAGCTGCTTTGGGGAGGATGAATCATATAACTTGATGAGATGGCAGACTTTCAATGAAATCTGTGCGGCCTAGGTTTGGAGCCTCTTCAAGATCTATGCATTCCTGGCATCAAGGTCTCTTCCTTAAGCACTCAGATCTTTCCTGATTGCGGGCTAGTTAATCATATGCTGCTCTCAGGACTGGTCATTTACCGTGGGACTGAGGTTGGGCAATGCAGTAGAAGCGTGAGCTTCGGAATGGTGTCCACAGGATTCTATCCTGGTGCCCAGCCCAACTCTCCGGCATTTTTTCCGAGAGAGATTGTTCCGCAGTGCTCATGTATTCCTGCCGCAGGAGATGCAGGCACTATAGGAATGCTGCCAATTCCCTTAGCAGGGAGACCTGGTCATTGTAAACCAGTTCTTCCACTGATGGCACTTGAAATACAACAAACCCAATACTGTAACTTCTGTTTTCCATTCCACCTTGCAAACGGCTTCGCTAAGGCATCACTGGAGGAGAAGGGCTGTCGCACGTGCAAATGCTTTGGCGACACCGTTGACCATGGCCTTGTTTCCGTCGTACACATCAGCATGCCAGTCGCTGCCATCCGATCGGTCTCAAGTTGGCTTCTTCGGGGTGCCGCAGGGACTGGTTGGTCCATCCTTTGGCACTTTGCATGCACCGGCTGATGCTTTGGCATGCTCGGCGGCTGAGTGCGCTGCACCAAGTTGATGTCACCTCACTCAGTTGTTCCCCCTGTCGGGCATCCATTTGGGATCGTAGAATTCACGGAGTCATTTTGCATCCCCATCGTCATCCTGGATCGACTATGAGTAGTCTGAATTAATCTGTCCGCGCCTGGCCTTTTAACTGAGGTGTTTTTCGGCAGCCCATCTTGCCACCAGGGGTTTGTGGCCTTGAAAAGCGTGGGTCAGTCTCGCAGACTCAGGGCTGGCATTGGTCGAATGGGGCACCCTATTTCTGGTCATTGGGGACTTTCATCATCTGTGATCAAGCGGGTCCCCAATTCCAGCTTAGTTGGCCCCGACAATGAATCCATCCGCTGATTAGATACGATGTTTCACTATGATTTTTAGAATATAATGTATGAATTAACACTCTAATTGCTATGATTTTGGACTAAAATCCACAAATGAGCAGCTCTAGGAGTGCACGATATGCTGGATCCTTCGTCTCAATAATGTTGCAGCTACCATTCCACCCAAGTTCCTTTCCAGCCATGATCATGTAATAAAGGCGAGAGAAATCCTGACCGATTGAACAGGCCTTCTGCTGCATGACTTGAACTTATTGACTTGCTTGTGAAGCATGGAACATAGGCAGGTGACGATTTTAGACCTCAAATTAGTTCGTGATAGAGTGAATTCCTTGCGCATTGCTATTTTTTAGATTTTTGGAGGGAATATGCTCCGCGGGCCAAATCGCGAAAGCCTGCTTATTTCTGCTAGGTGTTGCTTAATCCGCTGACATTAACGACTCTTCCCAGTTTGCACATCCCTTCAGACTGCTTGTGTCCTTGCTGCATGATGATGAGCTTGTCAGAAACCAACGTTCAGGAGTGCAACTCTTCTTTGCTTATTCACACTATTCTCCTTTTGGTTTTCTATTGCTCAGTTTGACTACTCAGAGCAATATCTGATGTTGATTTCCGTGAAAATGTATTTCCAGAACGACTCACTCAGAACGATTTCCATCCATAAGCATGAATAATTTGGTCTGCCAAAGGCAAGAAATAGGGGAATATAGCATCAGTGGTTGAAAGGCAGCCAATCTCCACATCGCTCTCAGGATCGCTCTGCTCTGAGAACCTTGCAACATTTGTACCATAGTCACTCCAAGACCGTGCTTTGTTCTCTTTGAAAGTGTTGAACTCAGCCTCTTATAATAGAGTCTACTGCCTTGGTATGGAACCAATATGTCATTCCGACAGTGTCGATCTGCCTACTTGTTAGCTAAGACTTAATTTCATTTCTGCCGCATTATGTCTATGTTTTTTCAGCTCCCGCCTTTTAAAACAGTGGTATTATATTATATATTACTATTCACGGAGGGTAGGTTAGCACAGTGGTCTTCCCTCGCTTCGTACCACTGTGGTCCCTGCGATTCCATGTGGTGTTTGGTTTCCAGTCCTTACTCAGCCTCACTGGTTTTCTCCGCTACTCAGGTTTTCCTTCTGCTTCTAAACTGGGCTTTCTTCCCTAATAACTGTATGATGTAAACGTAAATGAAATAAAAGTCTTCATGGTACTATATGACAATAGTGTTGGTGTGTCGTAAATACTAATACCTCCTCCTCTATTATTATATTATGTTAGCATGATCATTCAGGGCCATACGCAGTGGGTGCGGTCGCACCCCTCCACACTCAATACAAAAGTTCGCCCTTTTTGCTGGAGATTTTTGATAAAAAGGTCAAAATTCAGAAATTGTTGACACAAAAGTCCCACTGTTTTGGTGAGAATTTCCAAAATAACAAATGGACCAGTTTAGGGGGGTTAGGTCGCACTTTTACCATAAGGTCCACATTTTGCGCAAAGGTCAATTTTTTTGAAGTCCGCACCCCCATGTAATCCGTGTGTGCGGGTTGCTTATGTTGTTGTTTCGATGAACAGATGACTGTGGTCATTCAATGTTTTCATTGTGTTTTGCATACCTTTTTCGGTCGCTTTGGGACCAATCGTTATTCAAATTCTCCATGTTCCATAGCTGAATGTAAGCAATACATAAAGTTATTAAATATAAGGCCTATTCAGCATTGGCTTAAGGTAACCTTGTCAAAGTGTAAAAATACAGAATTAGTGAAAATAACAAAATAATACACGAATGATGCAAGAACAATGCAGCAAAAAATTCATCGCCAATTTATGCTTTTCAATCCCTTCAGGTGATTGGGATCTGAGCAATATGTTCATCGCAGACCATGACTCTGACCGCAGGGTCAACCATGTCACCATTAAAAAGTAAATTGACAATAATCTGACAGGCTAATTGCAATATGTATATTTATACCATAATCAGTGTATTACTCATTCAGAGGGGAGAAACTGTCTTGTAAGCTACCCCTACCCCCTTAATTTTGAGGCATAAAAGGTCTAAGTAGTGATCTTATATAACAAGCTGAGCAAAAAGTGATACCACAATTTGACTCCACTACCTACCTGTGATTCGTAGAGGGTCATACTAACTTTCTGAGGCATCAAACCTTGGATGTAGTGTCACTTGAACGAACTCGATTTTTTGATCCCCTACAGGATGTTTACAAACATTGCTGTAACTGGTCCTATACTCGATTCATCTGATATATGACCCCGTACCATTCTTGCGGAGGTGAAAAATTCAATCAGGCGCCCTGATATTATATACACTATAGTGCGTTTTCATACATTAATGAAATTGTAATTACGTGAGTGAGTGAGTTAAATGACCGGAGTGTCCTCCCAAGATTATCCGGTGGGGGCCGTGCAATTTGGAATTCTTCCACTTCCCGGTAGAAGCCCCTCTCCTACGTATTGAATAGGTCCAAAACGCCAGGGGGACGCCGAATCACGCGAATCGAGTATAGTATTGATTATCGGTCAAAGGTTTTTAATAAGTTTCGCCCTTCTCTCCTACCTTTATGATCTAAGAGTTAGAATGACCTCTTTGTGTTTCCTGAGATAACATGAAATGACCTTATGCATTCTGGTATCATGACGCAATACCTACGCAGAGTTTACCTTTGACAATTACATTAAAGGAGAAATCATCACCTACGTGTTTGCTTATTATTCTCACTGATTTGATTAGATCGGCCATGTTCCAACAAATCAAGCAGGTGTTTGATTCAATGTTGAATTGTTAGCGGATTATAAAGTATGTCTCACAAAATGTCACTGTAATTCTTTAAGTGTTTAAAAAGCGTGAATTGCCAGCCGAAACGCTATTCATCATGTAATGCTCGAGTAGAGCCATTCGATTCATATTAGAGTCCCTCCATGTCACATGCTATACAACAATTGAAATTCCTTGCGTAAAATCAATCGAGACCTTCAATACGTATCTTGGAATGACACTATTTCGCTATCTGGCAGCTGGCGGGTGAAGTGGGACAGGTGTGACTTCAATTGGCTCTACGTCTTCAATAGGGATACAGTGGTAAATCTTTACATCTTAAAGTACGGATCTACTCGTTATTGTATTGAGGTTAATCGTGAAGTATTATTTCTCTATTTTGAATATACACTGCAGATGTGCGTCGAAAAATCTCCAAAGTCCTAAAACCTATTTCACATGTATAATACAATCCTCATGGGACAAACTTGGACATGACGTAGCATTGGGCGCGCGAGATTGGCCAAAACGTCACTATGGCAGTGAGATTATTGGTACAGGATGCGCCCATCAGTTTCCCGATTTATTTTTAGTCTTCTAATTAGCTAATTAATTTATTGCAATATCATCAATGTTGAGATTCGTTTCAACATAATTTATCACATATGTAAACTAAAAATGAGCGTGTTATGTCCCTTTAAAGGTCCCAGGAAATGCAAATAGAATTGGTGTGGTTTGTGTCAAGCCTACAAGGAGGGACGAGAGAGCATTCAATATTTGGGTTGGTGATGACATCATTGGTGAAACTATGGATTTAGAAAATTCCAGGTGACTGGTGTGAATCTATTCATGACACTGACTGAAAATCAATAGTTTCACTAATGATATCACTGGTAGTGTATTCTTTTTTCTGGCCCTGTTTATTGGAATGGAAAGCCCCGTAAAGATTTGCAGTAGGTTTATCATCTCATTTCCTGGGGCCTTTAATCGGTTGAAACTTTTGAACTGTGCCCTGGGGTTGAAACTATCGTTTAACAAGTTGCAAAGTTTATGATGAAGTGTGAAGGCTACTAGAACTCTGAGCTTATTTAATGGATGGGATAGGATATTTCAAATCCCCATTGCTGGAATAACTTAGAAGACCAAATTAATTGGGCAATAAAGAAATACTAAAATTATTGAAATCTCAAATAATTTTATACTTCTGGTTGGAAGCAGGAATCCATTTGTGGGCGTGGGGCACACACGGGGGGGGTAGTTGTGATTTGGGCATGGGTGTGCGGTGTGAAGCTTGGGAGCTTGTGAATTGAAAGTTTAGGTTTTTCGGAAGTGATATGGACTTTGGAACTTAATTTTGGGCCAAATTTGAGGTTTAGGAGCTGTAGAACTGGCAAAATATCCCCAAATTTTAGCCATAGAAGTAGGGGTCTTACGGAGAGAGTGGTATTCACGTTTTAATCAATACCTGTTATACAAATTAAATCCCAAATTCAGTTCTCGAATTAAATCCATATTAGAACCGAGGACCCTGAACTCGAAATTACAGTCCCAAATCAAAAGCCATGAAAATGACATCAAGTTCTTAAAGGAATCGCGAGACAATTTGGAGCGTCATTCACGTAGACATAACTTATTGCTGTGTAATTATGGCCTAGAAACTAATCCTAAGAATCCTGAGGAAATTATTAATAGTGTACTCAGAGATAAACTTGGTCTAACTGTTGGTGTGGAAGCAGCCCATCGCTCTGGTCGTCGAATTAAGGATGATAAAAGACACCGACCAATTATTTTTAAGGTTTTGTCCTTACGAGATAAGGACGATATTTTAAAACGTGCTCGTGTTGCTCTGAAGGAAGAGCCGTATTATACAAAAACCGATTAAATAGAATCTGATAGAAAAGAGCGTCAACGATTGAAATCTGTAGCAGATCAAGCTTTTAAGGATGGCAAAAAGCCAAAATTCCGACGTGGTAAACTGTACATAGATAACAAGTTATACCAAGAAGATAGTAACACGAACGATACAGGATCATCGACCTAGGACAACGCTGGTTCCCTTGGTTGCCATGAGCTTAAAATTGGTTTTTGGAACATTGAAGGTTGGGTGCATGGAAACTGTACTTTTCGTGAAAACTGTATAAAATCATGTGACTTTGATATTATCTGTCTTGTGGAAACTCACCTGAAACAAAATGTAGAGCTGAATGTTTCTAATTATTTATGGTTTGGGCAAAACCGTTTTGATTTACATCATAAAGCCAAAAAGGGCTCAGGAGGCA
>JAMKCH010048485.1:0-12285 GCA_023653785.1 Ophioderma brevispina
TCAAAAATTATGGGGTTTTAGTGCTGGTATCTTTATGTCCCCCAATTGATCACAGCCCCACAACTGAAGGTGATGAGGGCTCAGAAATGTGTTAATTAAAGATGCACCCTGAAGCTATTTCTGAGCATTTTGTTGTATCTAAAGGGGCATTTCTTGATCCACAGTCTCGTCCCTCCGACTTACCTCAAAAAATGTTGAGATTTTTATATATCATCAGAATTGTTGGCCTATCATTACAGGCTGATTCAAAAAGAAGTTTACTCATTATCGTTTAGTAAAAATCTGTAAGAATCCTTGTAGACGAATATATCATCAGGAAAAGCCAAATGTCTGAATGTCTAAATTAAAAAAGAATTTGATTTGTCCTGCCAAACCTGAGTTATACTACTAATTTGAATAAAACAACCCCCATTTTCCTACATCTGGGTAACTTGCATTCAGTTTCCATTTACACAAAATCAATAATGCGTTTGATGAACAAGAAAGTCTCCACTGATTTGGAACTTTCAATGTCAAAATGAGTTTTTGTTTCTATTTTATACTCAAAATCAATCAATCCAGAGCAAAATCGTAAATGCTGGCAATTTTAAATGATATCGAATTTTGAATCTCACGCGTCTCTAACACCGTTCGTTTCCTCTTGGTAGACATCATAGAAGAAACACATCATTGCATGTTGTGCCGTTCTTGAACAAACATAATTGCAAAGACAAGAGTTTGTGAATGTGATGAAAAAAAGTATATTACACTGACTTTGATGAAATGAAATAGGAATGAACTGAATTATCGTTGGATTATGGATCTTGAGTCTTCAAAGCCAACTTCATTTGACAAAAGTAGGAACCTATGGCTTGGGGTTTAACCGCCCTACCCGACAAAGTTCTGACATTTAATAATGAAACTTCAGGCGAAATGTGCTGTAGGGAAAGCATTTTTCAATTGCCTTTTCTGACAAAAATCTGCTGCAACATACTCTGATTCCAGCGAATAGATAGTTGTGAGGTTTTTTCAGATTTTTTTCTTGCCTGTCTTTGATTCTTTCCCTGTAGGACAGTAGAGATTTTTTTTCTGGGAATGCCGATACCAGGATACAGGGGATTTCGCAGACCTGGTCTATGCGCACATGATTTGCACTTGTCACTGAATGCTAACATCAGGATGGACGGGGTGGAGAATAAACGAGAAAGACCGGGTGCATTCAGCAGGATGGGGTCTGACTTGTGCAGGTATTTGCACATTATGGCCCAGCCCTGCTTTAGTTAGGCCGGGATTTGGCCGGTGAGTGTCATTTTAAAGCTACGTACATTTTACTGCAAGTCCCGGCATCCCTGGGTACCCATGGGCCAGGACATCAATTGACATGTGCACAGGCCTGTAACCTGGATTTTTTTAGGGGGGAAATTTGGTTTTCAAAAAATTGCGAAGTGGGAGGGTCAAATTTGGTAAAACAAAAAGCTTTAAATCCTAATGTTTGGCTGCTCTAGCCCTGCTCACAAAATCAATTTTTTTTGACTTGTTTATTCTTTTGGGGGCTTTTTGGAATTGGGGGTGTCTGCCCCTGCCGCTAATTCCAGCCTGCATCTGAATTATTGGTTTACATTTCCCACCCGCATCCAATTTCCCTCCCCATGTCAAATCATCATTATTTTGAAGTTTTCATTATCATGTTGATCTTTTTTGAAAGAAAAATGTTAAAGTGCAGAAGGATTTGTTTCCATTCACTACATAGACGAGTGTATTCAGCTCCCATGCAAGCTACTCCCATCGAATGTGAGTCTGTCTAGGGTGTGGCCATTTTGTGACCCACTGACACACATGACCCTGATGAATTCTACGGAATAAAGTGCACTTTATTCCGTAAAGGCTGCTGAATTCATCAGGGTCATGTGTGTCAGTGGGTCACAAAATGGCCACACCCGTCTGTCTATCCATAGATGCACAAGGACACTGGATTGTGCTTCCAACATGTTTAGTACTGTTTACAAACACAGCTTTAGCTATGTCATTCTATGTCTTACACAATCTATTGTGTAATTATGTGTTCAATAGCATGTGCGGTAAAACCATTGTACTGCAAACTTGATATAAACAACAAGACTGACCTCCCATTCAAAAGTTATCATAATATTGATTGTGGTGAGAAAATACTCCGACATCTTTTTTCTCATGTCAACAATAAATTAACAAAGGAACTTCTCTTGTAAACTGTGTGCACAATTTCCAGTTTCTCTTGGATTTTCATGATATTGATTGATCACTCAAAAAAAAATTTCTAAGCAAGCATTTGGATTATGTGGTATCATGTCTATGTGATTCTTGGTAAGATGGACTCATATTTTTCTTGTATTTGGGAAGACTTGAGGCATGTAAATGTAAATGACATCTGGTGTCCACACTACTAGTGGAGAGATGTGTGCAGTGGTTTCAAATACACTTTCTTCTGTGTTAATGGGTTATATTTCACTACACAGATTTGATCTGTGTGTAAGCAAGCTCAGATTTGAAAAAAAAAAGTAATATAAAGTGCAATGGTACACTGCAATATTTATAGCATTTAACCTGTAGACATGTACTCTGGTATACCCATACTGATATTTAATATACTTCAGCAATTTTATAGTTGATCTTATTTATCTTACTCTGATAATATCAAGTCTAAGGCTGATTAGAACAAAGACATTTTCACAGGGATTCACCATAACCTTTCTATAGTGTCCTCATCTATATGCACTGCTATGCAACACCGTCTGGCAAAAAGGCAATGTTTGTGAACGTGCGTCAATTAGTCATATGGGATAAAGCTCATACACAGATGCTGATAGGATTGGCCATAGTTTTTAGCTTTGGTCAATGCATCCACATCCTTTTTTAAGGCTGGCTTGACTCTATAATTAGGCGTTTCAGTTACCTCTACGTAATCGGTGACCGATCACTGCACTGAACATGTGTTTGAGTGGTGCGTAGAGAACACACACATTCTACAGAATCATCAATTTAATCAAAATAAGCTAATCCCAATGTCATTCCCCCTCCAAATATGTTGTTTTTTTTTTGTGCAGCATATCTTCCCTCTAACATTCTAACGAATGCGAAAAATAGATGTAGGTTGGTAGCTATCGCGTGACTATACCTTTGATAGTCATCTCACAAAATGAGCAAGTTTTCGAGCACCTTTCACGCCCCATTGGAAACGCATGTAAACATAGAGCCACGCCGCTTGGCATCCCCCCACCCACTTTTTGATGAGCTTTAGCATTTAGTTTACTAACGTTTGACTGACGAAATGTGTAAATCCGAGCGTTGTTGACTGGTTTACAGGCTTCTAGTGGAGTTTTTTGGAAGTTCTGAGGACAAGCTACACTGGTGTTTTGTTGATTGTGAATCAGAATGTGTGGTTGCTGAGATATGGATTTTGAAAAATTCGCAATTTTTTTTCTCCACAAGAAATATTAAAGAAAATCAACAAGATATGGCTAGATACATATTGATCAAAGAATTTTAGGTATTTTTTTTACAAAGGCAATTGGATCACTACAGCGCTCGGAAAGAAGACTAATATGAGTGACGGCGTAAAGTGCCACCAAGGAACCAGCTTGCCGCCAAACTTGATGCTTGAAATGGCAACACATTTGCTGGCATGTGCGCTCACGTGGTCGGCGCTGTATTTAATGACAGTGTTTGTGTAAAGATCGCAAAATATTATATTTTTTTATTTCATTGAAATACCTGTTTAATACCTGCCTATATGACATTAAATTATCCGATTGTGCCGGTATTGTGGGGAAGAAAGGCCTCTTTCGTAGCGAGGTATGTGCTTCGATGTAGGATGAAGATTATAAAACCAAATGCATTTCAATTATAAATCTGGCCGAAATTTTACACGTGTTTAATTAGACCTTCTGTTCTGTCCTTAAGCCGGTCCTCAAGTGCTCTTGAAGGATATGCTTATTACTTCCATTTACGGGACGGGGCATGCATTTTTTACACCAGGAGAAAGGGAGATTAAAGCAGTTTTTGGCGAGAAAAGTCCATTCCCTCCTCTCTCCGTTAAAAATGAAAAGTTGTAAAGCTCATTGTTCCTCCTCGCTTCTTGATGAAAAATTTCATGTTGCACTCTCTCGCTTACAGATTTCTTCGCATTCCCCTCAATTCCTCCATTCCCCCCCTGGCGCCATAAGACCCTGCCATTAGTTAATTTTCACGGGGGGGGGGGGGGGGGGCACTCCAACATGAAAATCCAAAGGGGTGGTAAGGCTAGCTATTTCAAACCCGGAGCACCCCATCCGGTAACATGGAAAATAGGTCTTTGGGTGAGAGGCAGCCAAATTGCCCATATAGGCCTAAATAGGTGTTTAATTGGCAAAAAAATATGCTACATTATTTAAAAAATGGAAATTTTCAAAAAGTAGGGTTATTTTGGTGTGAGAATTTAAAAATTCTCCAAAAATGGGCCTTTGGGTGAGATGGCAACCCTTTAAATAATGGCATCTTTTTGGGACCTGATGCTGAAAAGGTGTTAGATCTAAACAGCCTTATATACATTTGCGCATTTTTGATAACAAATAATGTAAATTAGGTCATGAATAAATTTTCAACTCATTATGTACAAATTGTTTTTGTACAGGAGGAAGACGAACGCATGAAAATTACGATTGATCGCTTGTAAACTTCCTACAAAATTTAATAAAAAATCTCAAATGCTTCATTGTTTTTGCAACAATAATGCAAATTAGGCCTATGTAACATTTCAAATACAACCACTCTCTTCATAGTTGTTTTGGTACAGGTTTGAGGAAACCATAAAAATTTCAGACTGATGCTTGCAACTTCTCACAAAATGCAAGAAAATAACAAAACTCTTAAATTTGCCCATTTTGGTTAAAATATTATGTTTATTAAGGCCAATTTAAGAGTATTAATTAGGCTCATTTGTTCATACTTATGTTTGTTTATGCTCTTGAATTCCTGAAATTTTTTCAGATTGTTTGCATTGTGATTTGAAAAAACTTCAAATTTTTGCTCCCATTTTGGTCAAAATATTCTAATTAGGGTAAGTAAGGCTATCGAATAAACTCTGTGCTGCAAAAAAAAATTCTGTAATGAGTGTTTAAGGAAAAATCCTGCAAGTTGCAGAATGGATAGTGTGTAAGTTTTTCTAAATACCTCTATATAAGAAAGGTTATGTTCTTTTCATTGAAAACATAAAATATTAAACTTTGTTCCTCAAAAATTATTCAAATTAGTTGGTAAATGGAAATAGTACTTGTAATGTATGTATCTGTAGGTACATATATTCAGGAACATAATCTCAAAAATCAAGTGTTCCCTTTTATCGGTTAGATTCCTGTTACATATTTTTGTTGTGAAGAGGACCCTACCATGGTGCCATGGCAAATAAAGAAATAAAAAGAACTTGACCTTTGACACTTGTAGGTATTACAATTTACAACAAAATAATAAAATTAAAAAAAAAATGAATAACTTGGCAACGGAATGTCCGATTTCAAAAATCGTGTGTTTCTGAGTTGCGGAAGAGTCTCTCTTTCACTACATACATGTGTTTAAATCCATCGATGCAGACACTTATTTTCACCGGAACTGCCTACTATAATGATCTTCGGCTGTCCAACAATACCCTGTATCTGGTTTTTCTTTACTTAGTACTAGTACTAGCAGTCTGATCAATAATTTGTTGGACAGAATCGAACACACGTGAGCATGGACTGCGTGAGCCAGGAGGAACATCGCACCTCGTTTCGTGAAGCGTAATTGGTCAAAGAATGTGCCGAACCTCCGCGTAGCTTGTTGCACTTACAAATAAGGTGTGCGTATCTCCGTCCAAGTAATTTAAATATTAATCGCACTGAATGTAGCAGTAGCTTGCTAATTTCTTGTTCTTTGCAAAAGATGAACACTACAGTCTGGCCAGTACCACCCTTGAAACAAAGTTAGCTGTGCTTTAGTAACCCTAACACTGCCTAAGGCCAATGATAGCACGAAAACGTGGTACCGGTCCGGAAAATGCTTTTCGTTGCATCTCGGCCGTCAACAACTATTTTTTGTTCCGCGCACATGACTCTCATTGGCTCTCATTGCCATCTAGGCCGTCTTACGGAAAATGACGCGAGTTCCTCGTTGCATTTTGGGCCGTCTTTACGGAAAATGACGCGATGTTTTCTCGTTGCATTTGGGCCGTCTTTACGGAAAATGACGCGATGTTCCTCGTTGCATTGGGCCGTCTTCCGGGAAATTGACCCGATGTTTTTCTTGGCATCTGGGCCGGTTTTCCCGGCATAAGAATCGACTTTGCGCAATGCGCTCCTCATTGCATCTCCGGCCGGTTTTCCCGGCAGAAAGATCCAACTTGTCGCAATGCGGCTCATTGCATCTGGGACGTCTTTCCGTAAAATGACGATGTTTTTCGTTGCATCTGGCGTCTTCCGGGAAAATGACGCGATGTTTTTCGTTGATCTGGGACAATCTGTCCGCGAAAATGACGGGAACATTACGCTTTGCTGTTTTTCATTGCATTTGGGCCGGTTACCGCGAAAATGACGGGAAAAAGACGCGTTGCTTTTCATTCCATTTGGGCCTTTACCGCTCGATATTGCAAACAAAGTAGAGCCAGTCAGATTCATACAAAAACTATTGCATGAAACCCAATTTGCTTCTTTTTCAAGTTTCACCCGGCCGTGGCCCTGCTACGTTTATTTCTTTAAAAAAAATACAGTCCGCCTGCCGTTGGCCTGCGTTCCGGGCCCACGTCAGGCCAAACTGTTTTTTCTTTTTTACCATGGGGAAGAAACTCCTCCTTACTCCTCGTAAGGATAACCAAAATCCCCAGGAAATACCGCATCACCACTGACTAAAACTAAGCCCTGAGAGCCATAAAGACCCAGGTCTTTGCAAAAAGACCTGCTAAATCCCTGCAGGCCATCAAACCTGCACCCTAACCTACCAACTAAAAACTAAGCCCGGCGGGCCATAATGACCCAGGTCTTTGCAATAAAGACCCGCTAACTCCTACCGGCCATAAAAGACCCGCGTCCTACTTTTAGAAGCTAAAAACACTTACCGTATTATCGGTATGCGTAATTCCTCGCCCAACAAAGCAGGCGGCCGCTCGTCTAACGGTTAGCTAGTGAGTAGCTAGTTATTAATAAAATCGTGCGATCAAACGTTAGATAACATCGTGCGATCAAACGGTAGATAAAATCCTGCGATCCCCAATCCGGTAGCATCCTCATTTCGAACTCTATGTCCCCTACAACCAAAACTTGGCGTTTCATGGGGCACCGGTTCAATGCAAACAGAAGCCTCAATGATACTATGTCACTAGGAGAATCATTACATTAGTACCACCATTACATCGACAGGGATAGCAGAGGACAAGAATGAGGGTCATAGCTCAAAGAGCCCCCCCTCCAGCCTTTCGCCCTGATCAGAACATAATCGGTCAATCACGGTCCCCCGTAATCATCCGGTGCCCCGAACGAACGGCTCAGCATGGTGGATCTGGGATTAGGCAACGTGGGTCCCGAGGATCCCTCTTGCTCTGTTGTTTCAAAGTGAGTTCTAGGTGGTGTCCAGTCCTGATTCATAGCTCCAAGACCCCTCCAGCATTTTGCCCTGATCCAGAACATAATCGGTCAATCACGGTAGCCCTTAATCATCCGGTGCCCCGATTGAACGGCGCAGCATGGTGGAGCTGAGATTAGCAACGTGGTTCCGAGGATCCCTTTTGCTCTGTGTTTCCAAGTGAGTGTCTTGCTTTCCTCTGCATCTACGAGCAAACTGCAAAGGGGTAGTCCTAGAAGTTTTCTCTAGCCTGCAATAGGGTACTGCTTCCTACTTCGCCCGTACCTACCCGGTATATCAATTTAGTTTGAAAACCGTTAATGGGTTAGCCCCAGTTCCCATCTAATTGGCAAGAGGCGATCACCAGCGTTACGCTATGCCTCATTTCCCGGTCCCGAAGATAGAAGGGAAAGGAGAGATAACTAGTGGGTTAGCTGGCAATAAGAGAAGGGGGTAGTGGCCACCGTGGGGAGAGGGAGGAGAGAAATGGTGAGTGAATATGGGATTGGGATGCGAAGGTCAGTAATGTCGGGGAGGAAGGGTGTCGGAGGGAAAGAGAGTTGAATGCAAATGAGGGAATGGAAATGGGAGTGGGAGGAGGGGTAAGGATAGGATGTAGGGGATGTTATGGTAATTGGTGAGGTTGTATTGGTGGTTCAAACGGGTTAGATTGATGTGGCGGTGGGTGGGGGAACAGTGTATTGGGGAAGGGTTGGGGGGGGGTGGTAAAAGTAAGAAGGGGGGTAAGGTGTAAGGATTAGTGGGAGGGTAAGTGGGGAATTCGGGGTTGGTGAGGGTGAGAGGCGGCAGAAGGGTGGATAGGGTTTGTTAAGGAGTAAAAGTGTGGGCTGGGTGGAGGAGCGGGTAGTTGTGAAATTGAGGGCAGATATGAGGTGAGATGGAGAGTGGAGGGGAAGGGGAGTGAGGAGGGGATGGGAATGGAAAGGAGGATGTGGGGGTGGGGTGAAGGAGCAGGTTGGGTAGGACGTGGTTGGGTTGTTAGATGGCGGGGAATAGGAGGGAGGTGTAGGGAGGGATGGATGGTTTGGGAGGTTGTATGGGGGAGTGTGGAAACAGATAAATGTGGGGAGAGGATAGATGCGGAATTGTGGGGCGGTGTGATAGGAGTGTGTAGAGGGTGAGTGAGGGAGGAGGGAGTGATGGGAGAGGAGCGAGGAAAGTTGAAGGTGAGGGGGGAGCAGGGGGGGGGGCGATGATGGGGATAAAAAAGTACGCTGAATGAGAGGTTGGAAAGATTGAAGATATGTAGTGGGGGACAGTGTGGGTAGGTGGGATGGGAAGAGTGGTGCGGGGAGTGATAGGTGTCTGAGGTTTTAAGTCGGTGCAACAACAGTGGAGGGGAGAGGGGGGTAGAGATTGGAGGTCGTCGTGCAAGTATAGTGGATCTGGAGCTGCCAAATTCTTGTTTTGCAACAGTACTTAGGGTTAGTATTTAGTCCTTGGTTACATCTTCACGCCTGCTTCCGTCAATTCCCTTGTTTTTCAGAGGAGCATTGGCTCGTGCTTTGTATTTTGAAAGCCTTAGATGGTGTTTTACCCACCCATATTAGGCTGCCTGTCCACACACCGACTCTCGAAAGCCTAAGACTACCCGGCAACGAGCGTCGCAGGGCCCTGCAACGTGCCATACAGCACAAGGGTTCCCACTCAGCATGACATCGGCCTTCCGTCACCGGTAAGTCACGGCTTCCTTACGCTGACATTTCCCTCACGCTGCTTGCACGTTGGGATTCAGCGCTGGGCCTTTCCCGTTTCACTCGCCGCTACTGAGTAGCTAGTTTAGTAATAAAATCGTGCCGATCAAACGGTAGATAAAATCGTGCGATCAAATGGTAGCTAAAATCATGCGATCAAACCGGTAAGCATCCTCATTTCCAACCGCTATGTCTAATCACCAACCTTGGCGTTGTCCTGGGGCAACCGTGGTTCAATGCAACCGAAGCCCAATGGATACTAAGTCACTAGGAGAATCATTGCGTTAGTACCACCATTACTTCTCCAGGGATTGCAGAGGACAAGAAGATGAGGTCAATAGCTCCAGACGCCCCTCCAGCATTTCGCCCGTGGATCAGAACACAATCGGTCAATCACGTTCGCCCGTAATCATCCGGTGCCCCCGAACGAACGGCGGCAGGCATGGTGGATCTGAGATTAGCAACGTGGGTTCCGAGGATCCCTCTTGCCCTGGTGTTCAAGTGAGTTCTAGTTGGTGTCAGTCCTGAATTCATAGCTCAATACCCCTCCAGCAATTCGCCCTGATCAGAACACAATCGGTCAATCCCGGTAGCCCGTAATCATCCGTGCCCCGAACGAACTGCGCAGCATGGTGGATCTGAGATTGGCAACCGTGGTTCCGAGGATCCCTTTTTGCTCTGGTGTTCAAAAGTGGTGTCTGCTTTCCATCATGCCATCTACGACAAACCTGCAAAGGGGTATCCTAGGAGTTTTCCTAGCCTGACTAGGTCTCATTCCTACTTTGCGCCCGTAGCTACCCGTAGATCAGATGTAAGTTTGAAACCGTTAGTTGGTTAGCCCATTTCCCATCTAACTGAAGCGCGATCACCGTCGTTACAGCTATGCCTCATTTCCCTGTCCCCTGTAATTCTAGTTTTTTGCACAGTACTTTGGGGTTCGTAATTTTTTTTTTTTTTTTTTTAGTCATGGTTTACATCTTCACGCGGCTTCCGTCAATTCCTGTTTCGAGGAGCATTGGCTCGTTGTTTGTATTAGCCTTAGATGGGGTTTTTACCACCCATATTAGGGCTGCATTCATCACAACCCTACTCCGAGCCTAAGACTAGCCGGCAACGAGCGTCGGCAGGGACCTGACTTGCCATACAGCACAGGTCTACTCAGCAGGACACGGCCTTCCGTCACCGGTAAGTCACTTCTTCCTTACGCTACATTTCCACTGCTTGCACGTGGGGATTCAGCGATGGGCTTTTCCCGCTTCACTCGCCGCTACTGAGGGAAGCCTGGTTAGTTTCTTTTCCTCTCTTAAATCAGCGGGTGATATCGCTCGATCTGAGGTCGAGTCATAAAGACATTGAGAATGTTAGGTGTCTGTTCCTCGAGCAGCGAACAGGCCGCGCCGGCACACGCCAGGAGCGCTTTTCAAGCATGAGCGCCTCGGAACCTTTGGGGCGGCACATTACCTTCACCACCGCAGCGCTTCCCAGGCGGTCTGATTTAAGTATTTGAGGATTTACCGGTCGGAACGCTTGCGGATTTCCCGCTGGTTCCGCCGTCACCTGACCGCACTGCCGCGCCTCTCTGCACGGGACACGACAGGTTGTGTAGGAGGTGCCGCTTTCTATGGACTCTTTTAAAGCTCTCATCTAGTGTACTCGCTCCCCCCCGCGCCCGCTTGCACGGGCGCAGATTACGGATGCGGTTTTGACTTCGTATCCCGCTTCTGCGTGTTACCCGCATCCGCGATTTCTCGTATTTAGCGACCTCAGACGAACAGGGTCCGGGGCCGCCCTGGGCCCGACCGCTATGCGTTCAAATACCTATGAACAATGTCATCGGTGCACAGCCCAAAGCGTACCCACACCCGCCAAGGCGAGAACCTACCCCGTGGTAAGCGTAAGACCACTTCGCAGGATAACATTGTGGCCTACATAATTCCCCTTTCCTCGAATCCAGGCGAGCGGGGCCGTGGACCTGTCAACCACGTTAGAATTAGGCCGTTTTTCACAGCTATTATGTTCACCATGCAACAATAGTCGCGCCGAAAACACGGCGATAGGACTCGCTCCAGTTAGATCGGGTCGGCTTGTCGTAAAGGGTTTTATGTCCGTTGACTTGCGTGTTCAACACACATACATAAGCGGTTAGACGTCGGCGTGTCACATTCAAGCCTGGTCCCCAGATCTCGGCAGCCTCACCCTGAATACGCACTAACGCATTCAAACGGACCATTCAGTTACATATATATATAACCTAGCCAAGCCTACTACCATAGGTAGTAACCCTCTTATAGTGTAGAGATAACCATAAAAATCGTGCACTTCTGGACCGAAAAGCATAACTGGCACAGACATTCCTTGGGGTGTACAAAGCAAACTTAGAAGGGGTGCGCAAAAATTCGGATCTCATTGATGACATCATATGCCCCGCCCCCTTCTTTTTGCTATATTGCTTAATTAGTCAACTTGGATTTCCTCAGAAACCTATCATGTGTGGTATCAACTTAAAGCCTGGAACATAAAGATTGTACTTAAGATACTTTTTTTTTTTAATAGGGTATCTTTCATTTGGGGGTCATTATAGGTCATAAAGGTCATTGGAGTCCTTTGATATCAACTTTCTCCAAATTTGGTTATTAAATTCCACTACATGGCATGCCTACATAAAGGGCAGTTTTCCGTAATTATGGTCAAACAAATTTCGACATTGTAAAAAAATAAAAATCATCCAATACTTGATTTTTTGTTTATCATATCAAAGGTAATCCTATGTAGTTATCTGCCAAATATGGTGCCTATTAAATCTCACAAATTATTAGATTCCTGCAGGCCGGTAAGGTTGGCACTATCAAGCACTGTACAACTTTTTGATGTTATTTATAACAAGAGATTGCCAATTTTGAAATTGGTAATAACTTCTTTGATTTGAAACTTGAGATGTACAAGTGAATATTTCTGCAAACGAATAACATGTCAACCAAACAGGTTTCATTGG